>PVJC01004323.1:0-47420 GCA_004026665.1 Murina feae
GCAAGCTTGGGAGGCAGGCCGCACCCAGCCCTGGTCATGCTCAAAAAAGAGAACAACATGCTGGGGAGGGCAAGAGTCTGAGAGATCAACATAGAGGGGGTGCCTGCTCCAAGCCTCCACGGTGTGCCTGGGGGCAGGTCCCCAGCAGGTAGACACACACAGGAGGACTGCTCCGAGCCTCAGATGCGGCTGGGGGCAGGTCTCCAGTGGCCACACACACACATACACACACACACACACAAAAGGCGCCTGGCAGACTGGGGCCATCATAGGACATTCACTGAGGGGTCCCAGACTGTGAGAGGGCACAGGCCGGGCTGAGGGACTCCCTCCACCCTGAGTGCACAAATTTTTGTGCACCGGGCCCCTAGTGTATATATATATATATATATATATATATATATATATATATATATATATATATTATTGATTTTTTACAGAGAGGAAGGGAGAGGGATAGAGAATTAGAAACATCGATGAGAGAGAAACATCAATCAGCTGCCTCCTGCACATCCCCCACTGGGGATGTTCCTGCAACCAAGGTACATGCCCTTGACTGGAATCAAACCTGGGACCTTTGAGTCCCCAGGCTGACGCTCTATCCACTGAGCCAAACTGGTCAGGGTTTAATGTATTATTAATTATACTAATTACATATGTGGATTATATAGCTATCAGTAAAGATAAATATAAACTTTATTACTGAAAAGTTAACAGTTTATCTCATTTATGGTCCTGACTGATATTACCTTGAGTATTAAAGGATGTTTTACATAAATTATAATTTAATGTCATAAAATGCAGGGCTGCTAGTATAAGCATTTACATAGTACCTAATGCAGTTTTTTAAATTTTATTTTATTGTTTAAAGTATTACAAATAATAGTACCTATGTCTCCTTTTTTCCCCATTGACCTTCTAATGCAGTTTTATAGAGAAATACTGTTCTCAGTCTTTCTTTAATTTAATTTAATTTTTTAAAAGGCTTTGAATGTCACATTTACATGTTTCCTTAAAAATCCATATTGGCAAGCAAAGCATGAGAACCAATATTTACATTGAAAAGTCTGTCTGCTCCACAAATATTTTCACAAAGATTTATGGATTATAATAAGAAGTGGAAAATTTTGTATCACCACTTAGTTGAAAAGTTCACATAAAAACAATTTCTTAGTGCATGAGCCAAACACTTTCCCTGTGTTTCCAACATCCTCCATATTCTTCCAAAGCAAGGCCCAGAGGGAAGAATATAACTAATGTCAGAACTAATTGGCCTTCTTACTGCTCTATACTAAATACTTACGTTTATTGTCTTTGTAGAACCTTCTCATCCAGAATCACTAGAACAGTGAAATAGCCTCAAAGGTATATCATATCATGCTTTCGCCATCATAAACAGCAGATTTTATTTTTAAAACTAGAGGCCTGGTGCACAAAAATTTGTGCACTTGGGGGATCCCTCAGCCCAGCCTGTGCCCTCTCGCAATCTGGAACCCCTCCGGAGATGTCCACCTGCTGGCTTAGGCCCACTTCCTGGGGTATCAGGCCTAAGCTGGCAGTCAAACATCCTTCTGGCAGCCTGAGAGCCCTCAAGGGATGTCCACTTGCCAGCATGGAACAGGCCTAAGCTGCAGTTGGACATCCTTAGTGTTGCTGAGGATGCAGAAGAGGCTCCCACCACCACTGCTGTGCTGGCAGCCATCAGCCTGGCTGTGGCTGAGCAGAGCTCCCCCTGTGGGAGAGCACTGACCACCAGGGGCAGCTCCTGTATTGAGCATCTGGCCCCTGGTGGTCAGTATGTGTTGTAGTGACCAGTCATTCCCAGTGTTCTGCTGTTATGGTCAATTTGCATATTACCCTTTTATTATATAGGACAGACGCTTGGTGCATGGGTGGGGGCTGGCTCAAGGGTGTCTTGCATCAGGGTGGGGTCCGCACTGGGGTGCCTGGCCAGCCTGTGTGAGTGGCTGATGGTTGTTTGCAGGCTGGCCAAGCCCCCAGCAAGAACCCTCACCCAATGAGGGTGGAGCCATCGTGGGTGAGGGGCTGATGGCTGTTTGCAGGCTGGCCACAGCCCCCAGCCACCCAAGCTCCCAGTGACGCTGGCTGGAAGCAGGTATCTGGAGTTTATTTATCTTCTATAACTGAAACTTTGTTGCCTGGAGCAGAGACCACAGCCTGCCTAGACAGGCAGCTTCCTCCATCGCCGGGGCAAGGAAACCTCCTGTTTGCCGTAGCTCTGTGGCTGCCAGCTGCCATCTTGGTTGGGTTAATTTGCATATAGTCACTCTGATTGGCTGGTGGGCATGGCTTGGGATGTAGCAGAGTGATACAATTAGCATATTACTCTTTTATTAGATTAGATGGGTCCTATTTATATTTCCCTTAGATAATTTTGCTTTTGTTCCCACTTTCATAACTATATCATAAAAATCACCTCAGTTGGGAAACTTCCAGATGTTTTCTGGCTCCTACATGTTTCTCTTTATAAATTTTATTTTATCTCTTAACTTTCTTATGAAAACCAAATTGACCATTGTAAGCATGCACTTTACATTTTCAAACAACTTGACATGTAATAACATTATAAAAGAGTGCAATATTTAAAAAGAGGAAATTTGGATTCAAACAAATTCTATTTGGTCCGGTTCTGAGACACAGCTCCCCATGCTTCAGTCCTACGCGGGAGGTAGTTCTGCCTCATAGAATTACTGTGAGGATTAAATTACATGGTGAAGGCAAAGGGCTTAACAGATTGCTTTCATGTAAAAAAAAAAAAGTAAAAATAAACTATTCTTATCACTTACTATAAATAGCAGCACCTTAAAAAATGTGATGTAAGAGAAATGGCTCCAAAACCTTTTTTAGATTTCTATTTATTCCAGATCTAAAAATATCACCTGAACAAAGCTCAACTGTAAACACATTTAAACTCAAAGCATAAAAATATTATTTTTTTCTAATAGATTGCAACACACTACATTTATTTGGAATGCCCTTTAATGAGTTTTTATTTTGGATGACTTGAAATAAATCTTTTAAATATTTTAGTATGTCTAGGGTGTTGGGGTGGGTGAGTGGAGGGATTAAGCAAAAAAAAAAAAAAAAAAAAAAAAACAAACTTAAGGGACATAGACAACACTGTGGTGATTCCCGGGGCCGGGGGCTGAGGGTGGTGAGGAAATTGGAAGAAGACTTAGAGGGGATAAATGGTGATAAAAAAAAAAAAACAAAACTTTTTTTTTTTTTTTTAATGAATGCACAAATATGATGCTCTCTCGAGGTCATAAAGTTAATGTGTTTTTTTTTTTATTTTTAAGATAAATTGACCCAGTGTTTCAAGGACAGAGGACAGAGTTTATATTAAAATTACCAGAGAAATGGTGAGTGAGTGGCTTTTTCAGTTTATATCACCATCAGATGGACACTATGGTAGTCTGAATTATTTGTTCACAGTTGATTGCTCTTCTCCTCCTTTTTTCGAAGATGATAGATAAGCCCTCACTGAGCTGAAAGGAGATTCCCTGGCAAGTTATTTCTTTTGTGTTCCAAACTGCTTCCCTGGCATGTTATGTGTAGTTTGCTTGTCAAATGAAAACAATGATTATACTGGTATAAATGAACGTACTTTTTGAGCCCTACTGAGCTGTTCAATAAGAAGAGTTAATTGTGAAGTTTGGGAATTTTCCTTATATTGTCCATTTATCTTTACAATAAAGTAAACACGCTGTGACTTATGATCTATATTAAAGACATTAATTTCTTCTTTCTTTCTCCCTTCATTCTTCCTACCTTCCTTCTTTGCTTCCTGCCTTTTCTCCTTTTCTATCCTCTTCCCTCTTCTTTTGCTGGTATTTTATTTTTTTGTATTAATTATTCTACTGGTTTTTTTTTAGGAAATTAATACTCACTTGGTGTCATAAACTGAATCAGCCCAGCCCATGGTTCTTGCCCCTTCCTAATAGCTTGAGTGACACATGTATATGCTGGGGGTTTTCTAGAGCATTCTTAAACTGCAGCAATTGTTTCCTTGTGAAAATTTACAGCCAGGAGATGTTTGGCCCTGCTTTTTACCTTCTTCTAAGAGAAAGTAAACAGTAACTCAAGAAACTGTGAGTTGAGACTCCCTAATTGTGCCTCTATATTCTTAGGCTAGTCATAAATTCTGAGGATCTGGAGAAATTAAGCCTACTTTGCAAATCATTGTGTTTATCTTTCCTAATATGCCATCACTTGTTTCTAATAACAAGATAACTTTTCTCCAAATGGGAAGGCTCTCTGGGTCTATGAAGGATGTAAATGTACACAGTGTTATGAGGATATTAGTTGAATTTGAAATAGCAAATCCTTTTTCCACGTGTATAAAACATGCAAACTCTCATTTTGCCCTCTATAAATCCAGAAAAATTTCTGCTCATTCCAATCATCCTTTCAAATGTTTAATTATATTTTCTTGCTTTTGGGGAAGAGGAATTATGCAGATAAATACCCTGTGTAACAAAATGTTAGTTTTGTTGTAGCTATAAGCTAGATAATTTTGGTCATGAAAAGAGCAAGTAAACTAGATTTGGCAGAAATTAGAGTAGTCCCCATTCAGCAGTAACCTTACACAAAACCTAAATTCTGTTGTAATCAAATCAGACAAATGAGATTTGGGCCTAATTAGATCAGCATAATTAAATTCCCCATCTCTTAGGGAACATCAAGATGTACATATGTAGGATTTGTTATTTTTTCCCATTGTCCCCAGTTGTAGTCATGAAACTCTATACCCAAGAAAAATCCAAATGAGTGTGCCACTTACCAAGGGGGATTCTTATTCATTGACAGGTCTCAAAATTAACTTCCCAAAACACCAGTTGTAGTTTTTAGAAAGACACCATTGCTAGATTTCCCAAGTTTTCTTCTTTCTATGGTTAACTCACAGTTTTAAGGAATAAAGCTCTTTATAAAAGAAAACACAAGGAAAAATGAGGAATTAAGGAAAGTACAAATGCATTTTCTTTTGTTCTATGCTGGATTGGTCAGTTCAGACAAAAAAAGCAGGGTTGTTTTTTTATTATATAAATTATTTATTGTTTCAAGTATTACATATGTCTCCTTTTTCCCCCATTGACCTCTCACCAGCTGCTCCCACCCCTAAGACATACCCTCAGCCCTCTACTGTTTGTGTTCGTTGGTTATGCTCATATGCATGCATACAAGTCCTTTGGTTGATCTCTTACTCCACCCATATCCCTGCCTTCCCTCTTAGGTTGGATGATCTGTTTGATGCTTTTCTGTCTCTGGGTCTATTTTTTTCCATCACTTTATGTTGTTCATTATATTCCACAAATGAGTGAGATTATGTGATATTTATCTTTTTCCGACCGGCTTATTTCACACACACAAAAAAAACAAGGTTTTGATAACATATTGAAAGTCTCTTATCTAAGAGGCACCAAAGGGAAGGCAGTGGAAGTTGGACAGAATGCTTATCATGGGACCTTTGTGGAAGACCTATCAGAAACTTACATTTGATTGTGACTCTGAGGGCTCTGATTTGGGGCATGTACTTGCATGAGGAGACTAGTATCAGTTCAAAGCCCATATAGGCTGCTTAGTCAAACAAAATGCCTGCCAAGACCCTGGAGGAACTTAGCTAAATGTTCACCAATGATTCACTTTTAAAGTGATTATTTATATACGTGGATTGATATCTAACATGTTTACAATTCCTTTCTAAAGTTGTACTTGGTTTCTTTGTTTCTTTTTTAAATTTTCACCAGTTATGGTTGTGTTTCATGGAGAATGTCCATGGGACTCTTTATGTTTAAAAAATATAACTCAGGCTACTAATGGCTAATGAATTAAGTAGAGGCAATAAAACATGTATTGGGTAACATTTACATCATTTTATGTAATAAATTACATGACAAATGATGTAATTTGGGCAGAAATTATGATAATGGAGATGGAGACAATGCAGTGCATTCATATGATATACTGGTCATATGTACAACACCACTTGAGAATGAATTGCATAGAAAAGTAAAATAAAGGAATTGATAATGATGTGATAGTGTTTGGCTTGATGAATTAATCTAATATATTTTACTCAGATTAGTAAACCTGGGACCAAAAAACAAGATCATATTCATTATTTTATATTGAAACAGTGAAATTTTGTGCTTTTCTGTTTTGTTCACTGTAGGGGAGCACAAGAAACTTGGCTAGAAAGTTTGTAAGGAGGATATTCTGATAAGGGAGTGGGCTGAAGGTGGCCCACCCTGTTTATCGGAATTCTGACTTAGGGGAGTTTGGCTGAAGACCACTCCTAATTGTTTCCTGACCTTTCCAAACAATTCTGTGCACATGCAGACCTTTAGGTTTATTGGAATCCTTATGCTTAATTGTTAGGTGTCCTTGCTTAAAGAATACTGCAGACACATGTGTTCTCCCAAGAATACTTACCCTAATGATTGTAGCTAAAAATAAACTTTATTAAACTGTTATTATAATAAAAGCCTAAAGAGACAGGCAATCGAGGCTATCAGGTTCCTTTAGCCAGGCAGTCCCTTAGCCTTCTCTTTCATAGCAAACCTGTGTGAGAGTAATAATTCATCCATTGGGCAGTGTTTGCTGGTCACCCTCGGCAGTTCATTACATGTTAGGTTACATCCTGGCTGGTTGGAAAAAAAAAAATTAAAAGACAGTTGATTAGGTAACTATGACATAGAAAGTGATTCATTTATAGTTTTAAGGTAAAATCTTAATGTACATTGGACTTCTTACCAGCTAAAAATGGCATAAAGGCCTGAAATTCAGGACTTTCCTAACCTTTAAGAGAGATATCTGATGACATATGTTGGTGAGGATATGGATAAAAGGGAACCCTTGTGCATGTTGGTTTGAGTGTAATTAGTGCAGTCACTATGAAAACCAGTATGGAAATTCCTCAAAAAACTAAAAATAGATCTATATGGCTGAAGAATAGCACTTCTGGAGCTGTATCCAAGAAAACAAAAACACTAATTAGAAAAGATATACTTATCCCTATGTTCATTGCAACATTATTAACAATAGCCAAGATATAGAAGCATCCCAAGTTATCATGGATATATGGGTAGATAAAGAAGATGTGGTATATATGCATGTATGTGTGTGTGTGTGTGTGTGGTGTGTATGGAATACACAATGGAATATTATGCAGCAATAGAAAGAACAAAATGTTAACATAGGTGACAACATAGGTGAACTTAGAGGGTATTATGCTAAGTGAAATAAGTCAGACAAAGACAAATACTATACGGTTGCATTTATATGTGAGATATAAAAACACAAAAAAATGAACAAATAAAACAAAACAAGAACAGACTTATAGAACAGAGACAGTAGGGAGGGAGATGTGGGAACAGATGAAAAAGGTGAAGGAAATATAATCAATAATATTGTGATATAGAATTAGTGACATGATCACATTGTAAGGTATGAAGCTGTAAAATCACTATATTGTGCACCTGAAAGTATTATAACAAATATAATATTGCATACCAACTATCCTATATAATAAAAGCATAATATGCAAATTGACCACCCATTCGGGATGCCTAAGCCATGCCCACCAGCCAATCAGAGCGACTGTATGCAAATTAACCCACCCAACAGGGAGGCTGGCACTCAGGGAGCTGAGTAAACAGGCAGCGTCCATTGTAGCAGGAGTGAAACTGTTTGCGGGCCGGCTGGGCTTCTCTCCCCTCCAGGCAAGAACATATTTGCAACAAAGTCTCAATCCTAGAAGCCTCAGGAGCTGAAGCAAACAGCAGGCCAGGCCTGACTTTTAAGGGAAACGTTGTTTCATTATAGAAGCCAGAGCTGAAGCAGAGAAGAGGTTTCCTTAACTGCCTAGGCCTCGGCTTAAAGGAACAGTGTCTCAATTTTAGAAGATAAACAAACCCCAGGAACCTGCTTCCAGCCAGCCTTGCTGGGACATTGGGTCAATGGGAGCTGTGGGCAGCCTGAAAGTCTGAAAATACCCCTCAGCCCATCACCCATGCTGGCCACACCCTAATGGGGTGAGGGACCCTACTGGGGGGCTTGGCCAGCCTGCAAACAGCCATTAGCCCCTCACCCAGGCTGGCCAGGTACCCCAGTAGGGACCCAAAACCTGAAGGGACTGTGGGCAGCCTGAAAGCCTGAAAGCGCCCCTTAGCCTGTCACCCAAGCTGGCGATACCCCAATGGGGTGAGGGATGCCACTGGGGCTTGGCCAGCCTGCAGACATCCATCAGCCCATCACCCAGGCTGGCCACACCCCAATGGGGTGAAGATCCACACTGGGGAGCTTGGCCAGGCTGTAAATAGCCATCAGCCCCTCACCCAGGCTGACGAGGCACACCAGCAGGTGGACATCCCCAGAGGGGTCCCAGACTGAGAGAGGGCACAGGCCAGGCTGAGGGACCTCCCGAATGCACCTAGTACTTAAATGAAAAAGAGAGGGAGATCTGAAAACCATATCTTCCATAATAATAAGGTAGTCCTTGATCCCAGGAAGATCTTTTCTATGCTTGTTGTAGATTTGATGGTAAAGCTATGAGGAGAGAAATGGCTATTGAGTTGCTACTTTGGTATTTCACAGTGTGACAACCCTGATCACCACATCTGGAAATTTAGATAAGAACTCAAGTTCAGGATTCCTGCTACAAGGTCCCATTTTCCTTTACCCAGGGAATCTTTTAAAACAACCACTTAGAGATGAGCCTGAGAAAAGACAGTGGCCTTTACTCCAAACACCTTTTAAATAATAGGCACATACTACCTGCTCTCTATCTCCTGCTGACTCATGACCTGGGGCTGAGGTCCGCCTTACCACGGCTCATTGTGGCCCCTCTCCCACACTGTTTCTGGGATCTGTAGGTAATGAGTCTTGTGATATATTAAATGAATGCACCAGCTACAGGTCTCCAGCACAACAACCAAGGGGAAGTATCTTAGTGCTCATATTCTAAGATTTCACACAAAAAGTCAAGAAAATATCTGATAACACTGTCTTTTCTCTAAGCTACACACAGTGCCTCCCACATCAATTATTGTTGAACCTGCACGAACAAAGAACATTGCCCACTTATGTACTATTATAGATGAAAATGATTTATTTTTATATAGTGAAGAACAACAATAAATCTATTCAAATGATCTTCTTATTAAGCAATTGAAATATTTAAGCTATACATTAATTTTCTAGTTCTTGTAGCCAAAGCATTAGAGAGGTGATGCCCCAAATCACAAGGCATAGCTAAAAACTGGCTGAGTCAGGGCTAAAATAGACGCTTACAGGGTCCAAATGCATCAATCTTTCCACTAAATCCTCCCATTTAAGAGGATAAAATAGTTATGCAGGATTGTGTGGCTTAACCTCTCATTAGGACAAGAAACTTTCTTAAGAATGTAGGCTGTTAAGTGCTGAATCAGCTTACATCAAAATCCAATCATTAATGGAAACTTTGGGCCCCAAAATATCGTAATGTCACTCTTTCACAAAGGTCATAGAAATGTTCTATTCCTCATAAATTGTAACTCAACATTGGAAGAATCAGAATATAAATAACATCATTATTGTTATCATCATCACCATACTTTAATTATAGAAAATATATATATAGAAAATAGTATAGCTTAATTTTATTTTTAAAAATCATATATGTTCTCTGAAATTTGGCAAATTTGAAATGGTTCAGTTCTATTTAAAATATCAATAGCACAATTATTTTTCATAGGGTTGGTATGGCTCTTTCCCATTTGCAAGTGTGAAACAAATTACTATAAAATGCCTGTGGCATCCCTCTAAGGTTAAAATTGTAATGAGAGCCCAGCAGATGTGGATGAGTGGTTTAGCATCAACCTATGAGTGAGGAGATCACAGTTTGATTCCCAGTCAGGGCACATGCCCTGGTTGTGGGCTGTCCCCATAGGGGACATGCAGGAGGTAACAGATCAGCGATTCTCTCTCATCATTGATCTCTCTCTCTCTCTATCTCTCTCAAATCAATAAAAATATATTTTAAAAAATTATAATGAGAAATTATAAGATAAAACAACCATTCCAAATCTTTGTAGGCTTAGATAATTAGATGAAAATCTAGAGTAAAAATGAAAACCATTCCACCTTTAGCAATGATGTGAACATTGTTTTTCAACTTCCTGATTCTAGGGTTTTGCGGTAAACATTAGATGACAGTGTGGTGGCTCTTAGTGAGCAAGTGAGAGAAGGAAGTGAGATAAGATGCAAAGTAGTCAAGAACCAAACTATGACCCCTTCTGGGAGCTTAATTTTACGTGAGGATAAAGAAGGACAGTCAGAAAGGTTTTAACAGTAGCTGAGACAGTCTGATTGCTATGGGAAGGAAACTTTCCTTTGGATGTCTTTTGTGACATAGCAATTGTTTCAGTCAGTGGCCTGGAAAGAGTGAAATTTGCATTGAAAGGGGTTGATCTGGGACTAGGTGTTTGACTAGAGGAGAATAGGGTGGCAAACTCCTCAGATGCAGACTTGTGAAGAAGCTCAAAAAGTGATTAGTAGCTATGAATGATATGAATCAAAGATAACTAAAAACTCTGCTGGTGTGTACATTTATGTATGTGTGTGCCTATTAAAATGGGAGGTACTAAAGCACATTTTGGGGAATTATCTGGTATATATCATAAGATGGATGTAGTCTAAGAGATCGTGAGAAGATCTGAGATTGGGAGCACAAAGAACAACATAAAATATAGGTACATGTACAAGTGAGTAAGTTTTCAGGTATATTATTCAAAGATATGTTTTATAATTTTTACCAGATATGTAATAGCACCCAATTTGTATCATAGACTAAATATAAACTTTGGAGTCAGACAATCCAAACTTTATAATAAATCCATGTTGTAGGTACTGAATCTGTTGCAAATTGCTCTATAAGTAATTTCATTCTTTTTTTTTTTTTCCTCTTCCTGTACTGTTCTCAATTCTAGTTCTATTTTTCAATTTCCCCAAAACCTTTGTTTTGGCTCTAATCGGGCCTATGCCCAGAGAAGTCATCAACTTATCTGTTATGCCCAGATGTCATGATCCCCAAAGACCACTAGGGAGCTTGAGTCCGATGCAAAAGTAAAGAGCCTTTATTCAAGATAGCTCGAGCTCAGTTCCACACACACTCACCGATGCAGCGGTAGGGCGGAGAGAGAGAACAAGTTCCAACAGAACAAAGGTTTTATAGGGGGTCTAGGGGCAATTGGTGAGGTAATGCTCGTGGCCCCTGCTGATTGGTCAGGTAGGGGCTGGGGTCTGATTGGCTAGTGGCCAGATGTGGTGCGGTTAGCTCCCCACACACCTTGCATTTGACTCTATCATTATCCAAGACTCTTGAATCATTTCATTTGCTTTATTTGTTCAATAATGGATTAGAGCAGTGGTTCTCAACCTATGAGTCTCAACCTTTGGGGATTGAATGACCCTTTCACAGGGGTCGCCTAAATACATCCTGCATATCAAGTATTTACATTATGATTCATAACAGTAGCAAAATTATAGTTATGAAGTAGCAACAAAAATAATTTTATGGTTTGGGGGTCACCACAACATGAGGAACTGTATTAAAGGGTCACAGCATTAGGAAGGTTGAGAACCATGGGATTAGAGGATATCACTCAAATTGAATACTATTATAAAATCAATAGATTCTTATGGATTAATATATTATCCATCTAATCTTTACTAGTAGTAGATGCCTCTTAAAATTGATGTCTTATTAAAAATTATGCAGATCTAGCTCTGGGTAGTGTGGCTTAGTTAGTTGGGTGTCATCCCATGCACCAATAGTTGCTGGTTCAGTTCTAGTCAAGTACAATACCTGGGTTGCATCCTTGATCCCTGGTAGAAGGTGTGCAGGAGGCAGCTGATTGATGTTACCATCTCACATTGATGTTTCTCTCTCCCTCTCCCTTCCTCTCTCTCTAAAAATAAATAAACTATTATTTTAAAAAATTATGCAGATCTAAAGGCAAGGGTTTCCAAATGCACTGAAATTAGGAGATTTAATTAAGAAGAATTTTTATCTTCCCTGTGATGGCAAAATAATGATATGTTCCTAAACTTGATTTATATGTATACTCAACAATTAAGTAAACTCTAAGAAATCAGGGTTTACAGATTGATATTGTTACTGGTGGGTAGAGCTCCTTGTCTTCACCTGTTGCTCATGGGAGTGGGATTTTGTGATATTCTGAGACTTGTACAGGAGGACAAGGTATTGTGTAAAGCTTTATTTTCATAGAATTACACCACTGAGTTTCCTTTTCCTTTTGTCTCTTCGTCCCACCAACAAATAAGTCTCATTTTACCTTTAACAGGGCTAAGATCAGAGCTGGTGTCCAGAGTTTCCATTCCACATTTAAGCATAGTCCAATGCACCATCAGGCTAGCTTGGTTTGTGTTTCTGCTGCAGTCCATCAGTCTATTCCATCAGTGGGGTCTGCTTGAATACATGGCTCTGTGGCTATTGATGAAACATAGGCAGGAGCAAAGACAAAGGAACCAGAGAGCTGAGAGAGCCACATGAGCCAAAAGAGCCTCAGTTCCTTTGTTGGGGGGATTACGTATCCCCAAATTTCTGTGTGCTTGCATTGGCTCCACCTCTTTTAGCCAATGATTTATTTTCCCAGCTTTGATTGATAAATACCTTCCCTAGGTCACCTCAACTTTACTGGGAATGTGTCCATTATCCCCTCTGTCCAGTCCTTTCCTCCCAGAAATCTGCAGGGGGTGGGCTGGTGGTTCCCTGGGGAGTGTGAAATTGCATCTTCCTGGTGAAGCTCCCCAGATGCCATGCCTGTAATGGCTGGCTTTCCCCCTTGCTCCTTTCCTGTTATTAATAATTAGCTAATTATAACAGTATCAATATAAGTTAACTTTGTTAAAGACATATAAATTAGAAGAACAATAATAAACCTATTGAAATCATTTATAAAATGTTTAAAATATGATTAGATATTTTACTAATGGAACTGAAAAATAAAAAGATGCACTTTTTAAAAAGGGTCAATGGTGTATTTGGAAGAAAATAAGAGCAATTAAAAAAAAAGTTTGATATATGGGGAAACAAAATTAATGTTAACACATTTTTTGAGGGAAACGAGTAAAATCAAATCCACCAGGGAGACTGTCAATGGACATGAGGAAACATACATTGGAACCTCTAGTTGGAACCGGCAAAAATAAAAATGTTTTACGTTGTTGTCCTGGGTGTGCCGCTCATAAACTATGCAGTGAAATGCAGTACATTTGCAAGATTTGTAATGTACCCCGGCACAAAGGAAAGTGTTTCGAATGCTACCACACAGTGGCAGGAAAATGCCCACTTACAAAGTGTTAATAAAATTTTTAATTTTGTAATTAAGTTGTATAGGATTGGTGAGAATGTATGAGGAAATTTTAAAAACACATGATTTTTTTACTTGTAGTTAATAAATTTAGATGTTCAGGCATATACCTAAGATTCCTTTAACATTAATACAGATGTATATCTTATATATATATATGTATCCTTCATAATTATATATACATACAAATCCTATGTAATAAAGAGCAAATATGCTAATTGACTCTCACACTGTCACAAAGATGGCAGTGCTCACAACCAATAAGGAGAGAATATGCTAATTGACAGCCCTCCCCTCAAATATGGCAGCACCCGCAGCCAATAAGGAGGGAATATGCTAATTGACTGTACCACCCAATGATATTTCCGGGACACAGGCTGCTGGGTTCATACATATGCAAATTAACCACCATCTTTGTTGGGTTAATTTGCATAATCTCCTGATTGGCCGGTGAGCATAGTGAAGGGACAGTCAATTTACATGTTTGTCTATTATTAGGTAAGATTATTATATACATACTAGGGGCCCGGTGCACAAAAATTTGTGCACTCAGGAGGTCCATCAGCCCGACCTGTGCCCTCTCGCAGTCTGGGACCCCTCTGGGGATGTCCACCTGTTGGTGTGCCTGGTCAGCCTGGGTGAGGGGCTGATGGCTATTTGCAGGCTGGCCAAGCCCCCAGTGTGGATCCTCACTCCATTGGGGTGTGCCTAGCCTGGGTGATGGGTTGAGGGCCATTTTCAGGCTGCCCACAGTCCCTTCAGGTTTTGGGTCCCTATTGGGGTACCTGGCCAGCCTGAGTGAGGGTTGATGGCTGTCTGCAGACTGGCCAAGCCCCCCAGTGGCATCTCTCACCCCATTGAGATGTGGCCAGCATGGGTGAGGGGCTGAGGTGTGCTTTCAGGCTGCCCACAGCTCCCATTGACCCAATGTCCCAGCAAGGCTGGCTGGAAGCAGGTTCCTGGGGTTTATTTATCTTCTATAATTGATACACTGTTCCTTTAAGCCAACCAAACCTCCTCTCTGCTTCAGCTCTGGCTTCTATAATGAAACAATGTTTCCCTTAGAAGTCAGGCTTGGCCTGCTGTTTGCTTCAGCTCCTAGGATTGAAACAATGTTGCAAATATGATGTTCCCTGGAGCAGAGAGAGGCCCAGACGGCCTGCAAACAGTTTCACTCCTGCTGCAACGGAAACTGCCTGTTTACTCAGCTTCCTGAGTGCCGGCCTCCATGTTGACTGGGTTAATTTGCATACAGTCGATCTGATTGGCTGGTGGGCGTGGCTTAGGAATCCCAAAGGGATGGTCAATTTGTATATTATGCTTTTATTATATAGGACAAAGTTTATGTAAGTTTGTGTTTCCAAATTTAAATATTTAAGAAAAAATAGTTACTAATATTGGGGTATAGATAGAGGATTATTGACTAGAAAAAGATAAGAAGGTAGTTAGGTATAATATAAATGATCTATATTATGATTGTGATATGGTTACAGGAATGCACAGATCAGTCAAAACTCATTAATTTGTAAATTAACAATTGGTATTTTATTTTTAGTTACATCTCAGCAAATATGATTTGTAATATAGATAATTCATGTTCTAGTATCTATTTTTATCATTAATATTAATTTTGACAAAATTATACAAAAGTTCAATAAATACATAATAAAAATTACAAATTAATTTCAGAAAGCTATTATAATAAAATGAGGTATTTTTAAAATGAGGTATTATTCTTTATTGTCAAAACTAATTATGTCCATTTTTAACTATGTGTGAAGAAATAGATATTTCTTTTGGAAATGTTGATACCTACTGTCCTTTTTGTCAGCAACTAAACAGAGTCATCTAACTACAAAGAAGGAATATAAGAAATTCTATATTTAAGAAACTTCAATGAGATTATTGCATACTCAATAAAAATGTATATAAAAGTGACAATTGGAACAATGAGAATAAGTAAGAACTCTCTATATATAACATCAAATAAAATATACCCATAGAATAATTGATTTGTTAAAATACATATATTTTGTTTTTATTTCAGAGAGGAAGTGAGAGGGAGAGAGAGATAGAAACATCAATGATGAGAGAGATTCATTGATTGGTTGCCTCCTGCAGGCCCCACATTGGGGATCAAGCCCACAACCTGGGCATGTGCCCTGACCAGGGAATGGAACCATGACTTCTTGGTTAATAGGTCCCTGTTCGAGCCATGCCATCCAAGTAAAATATTTATTTTCAAAGCAACTTTGGAATCCTAGCAATAATGTAGTGGTGTTATGTGACTGCTATAACAAATTGTCACCAGCTTGGTGGCTAAAAGAACAGAAATTTATTCTGTATAATTCTGGAGCCAGAAATACAAAATGTTAGCACCACTGGGGCAAAATCAAGGTGGTGTCAGCAAGTCCATGCTTCCTCCAGAGGCTCCAGTCCCTGCTGTTGGAGCTTCTTGGCATTCCTTAGCTTTGGGGTGCATCACTAGTCTCAGAAACCAGCATCTTCAAATCTCTCTGCTCATCTTCCTCTTGCTTACTTCCCTACATGTATCAAATTTTCCTCTGCCTCTCTTTTACAAAGATGCATCTGAGTGCCCTTAGGGCCTGCAGGATAATCCCTGCTAATGTCCCCATCTCAAGATTCTTAATTTAGAAACTTCTGTAAAGAGTCTTTTTCCAAAGAAGGTAACATTTACACATTCCAGGGATCAGGGCCTGCTATCTCTGGTGGTCTGTTAGCCTCTTTTTTTTTTTTTTTTAGCTTATCACTTGAGAACTTTATATGTAAAATATACATAAATACTCACAAAATTTGGAAAGACAAACCAAAATCTGTTAAGATATTTATCATTAGAGAGAACATATGCTAATACTGAAAAATATGTTTCTATATGTTCTATTATCAATATTAAACAGTATCTTGAATAGGATATTATCTATAATAATCTATAATAATAAAAGCATAATATGCTAATTAGACTGGAAAGCTAAAAACCTTCCAGACGACCTTCCAGATGACCTTCTGGATGAAGCCCTGGCTGCGAGGGTCAAGGCAAGCTGCTGCGGCTGTGAGGGCCAAGCACCTTGCACAAATTTTGTGCATTAGGCCTCTAGTTATGTATAAGATACATGCTTTTCTACCTACAATGCACATAAACAGAACTTTATTTTGAGAGAAAATATGCATGTGATAAATGTAGACAGATTAAGCTCAGAGAATTTTATTAACTCAAAACACTAATTGTGTTAAATTCAAATAACATTTTTAAACAAGCCACTTTTAAAAAGATCTCATTTTTTGTATTAGCTTAATATAATCTTTTTAATAGGCTTTTATTTTTATGAGTTTATTAAGAATATTCCCAGTATTTTTAAAAATAGGAAGACTTACACCTGCAAAATAATGTTTTATTCCACTTACATATACATTTTTCAAAAGTGGCAGGTTCGTGTATAGTAAAGTACTTTTAAATTCAATTTGTATGATTTACTAGTCTCTGGAGAAATTAAAAACAGTAAAACACTAAGAGTAGAGTATTGTGGATTTTTTAAAAACAGACATCAAATATTTCTAAGAAAAGAAATCCTCTCAAATAAAACAATTTAGATTGTTGCTTTGAAAAAGATTGCCTTTATTGATTGACTTTAATGGGAAATTTTCAACATTTCTTTTTCCTTTCTCGTGGATAAAAATAAAAGGGGGAAGTTAACTATATGTTCTTATCAATATTAAACATTTGTTTTGGTTAGTTGGGCATAAACAGAAGGTCTTTGACAGAATTTGCTCTTTATTATTTTTTTCTTTCAATTCCTTATTGTTTAAGGTATCCTAACTAATAAAAGCGAAATATTAAAATTAACCATTTCTTCAGGACACTTAAGACACGTCCACCAGCCAATCAGAGTGACTGTATGCAAGTTAACCTAGCCAAGATGGCGGAGGCCGCAGTCCCAGTATGCGGCTTCTCCTGGGTGGCAGCCTCCGCCATCTTGGGAGCCTCTATGCTGGGAAGGCATCCGGCACCCTGAGCCAGTAGATGCCTTCCCAGGTGGAAGCCTCAGGGGGCAGGATCAGCCTGCGACCCCTGAGGCCCCCTCCTGGGAGGCCATGGGGTGTGGGGTGGCCAGCGCCACCCCATTGGCTTCACAGGGGGATGGCCGGGAGGGTCAGTGGAAGCTGTGGCCAGCCTGAAAACTGCCCTCAGACCCTCACCCAGGCTTGCCACACCCCCTGGGGTGAGGGTCTCCACTGGGGAGCTTGGCCAGCCTGCAAACAGACATTGGCCCCTCACCCAGGCTGGCCAGGCTTACTAGCAAGTGGACATCTCCAGAGGGATCCCAAACTGTGAGAGGGCACAGGCCGGGCTGAGGGACCCCACCTCTCCTCAGTGCACAAATTTTTGTGCACCGGGCCCCTAGTTACATATAATATTACATATGTCTCTGTTTCCTCCCATTGACCTCTTGCTGGCCACAACCACCCCTAGCACATGTCCTCACCCTTCCTAGTGTCTGTGTCAATTATTATATGCATGCATACAAGTCCATTGGTTGATCTCTTACCCCCCCACCTCCACCCTTCCCTACCTTCTCTCTGAAGTTTGACTGTCTGTTAGATGATTCTCTGTCTCTGGATCTATTTTTGTTCAACAGTTTGTGTTGTACATTATATTCCACAAATGAGTGAGATGATGTCATATTTATCTTTCTCTGACTAGCTTATTTCACTTACATAATACTATCCATGTACATCCATGCTGCTGCTAATGGTAAAAGTTCTTTCTTTTCTATTGCAGTACTAGAGGCTTGGTGCACAAAATTTGTGCACTCGGAGTGGGAGGGTCCCATAGCCCGGCCTATGCCCTCTCACAGTCTGGGAACCCTCAGGGGATGTTTACCTGCTCCCCGGGGGATCAAGCCTAAGCTGCAGTCAGACATCACTCTGACAGCCCAGGAGCCCTTGGGGGATATCCACTTGCCAGCAGAGAGAAGGCCTAAGCTGCAGTTGGACAACTTTAACTCTGCTGTGGAGACAGGAGAGACTCCCACCACCACCGCTGTGCTGGCAACCATCAGCCTGGCTTGTGGTTGAGCAGAGCTCCCACTGTGGGAGCACACTGATCACCAGGGGGCAGCTCCTGCATTGAGCATCTGCCCCCTGGTGGTCAGTGTGTGTCATAGTGACCAGTCATTCCCAGTGATTCTGCTGTTAGGGTCAATTTGCATATTACCCTTTTATTATATAGGACAGAGGCCTGGTGTATAGGTGGGGGTTGGCTGGTTTGCCCTGAAGGGTGTCCTGCTGGGGTGCCTGGCCAGCCTGGGTGAGGGGCTGATGAAAGTTTGGAGGCCAGTCACAGCCCCTTCTGGGTGGGGGTCCACACTGTGGTGCCTGGTCAACCTGGCTGATGGCTGTTTGCAGGCTGGTCAAACCCTCCAGGAGAGACCCATGGGAGTGTGGTCAGCCTGGTTGAGGGGCTGAGGGCTATTTTCAGGCTTGCCACAGCCCCTTCAAGGTGGGTGTCTATACTGGGGTGCCTGGCCAGCCTGAGTGAGGGTCTGAAGGCCGTTATCAGGCTGGCCATGGCCCCGGTCTGGGAGCAGGTATCCTGGGTTTATTTACCCTCTGTAATTGAAACTTTGTTGCCTTTAGCAGAGCTCAGGGTCTGCAGGGCAGGTAGGAATCTTGGCTTCCTCCATCACCAGGGCAATGTAAGCCTCCTGCCTCACTACAGCTCCCTGGCTGCTGCTATCTTTATGACAGAGTGAGGGTTAATTTGCATATTACTCTTTTGCCTGGGCAGAAGACCCCCAAGCCCCTCTGATCACTGGGTTTACAGAGCACAGGTCTCTGCAATCACTGACTCTGATCCTGCACCCTGCCATTGCCAGCTCTGTCTTTGCCCCACTGTCAGCCTCTGGCCAAGGCTATGGGCCTGGGTAGGAGACCCCCAGGTCCCTGGACTGCCAGTTCTACACTTGCCCAGACCCCTGTGATTGCAGGCTTTGCTCCTGCCCCTCCAATCACCAGCTCTGCCTCTGCCCAGGCCCTGAGATCACAGGCTCCACCCCTGCCCCACTGGCAGCCTCTGGCCAAGGCTGCAGGCCTGGGCAGAGGAGGCCCCAGATCCCTGCTTTGCCAGCTCTACCGGTGCCCAGACCCCTGCGATCACAGGCTCCACCCCTGCCCCTCTGATCACTGTCTCTGTGGACCCCAGGCCGCTGTGATCTCCAGCCTTGCCTCTGGCCCAGGCCTAATGCCTGGGTAGGGCACCCTTATAACCTTCCAATCACTGGCTCTGCCTCTGCCCCCTCCGATCACCAGCTCCACCCTAGCCCATGCCTGAGGCCTCAGCCCCCTCTGATCATCTGTTCTGCCCCTCGGGCCCCCTGCCTACCCCGCCACCATCCTGTCTAACAGACCTGACCACTTTAGTAGCAGGGCTGATCCAGACTGGGCACAGTCATCTTGTGGCTATGTGCACCACCATCTTGATCTTTGTGAGGGAGTGATGCCTAATTTGCATAATACTCTTTTATCAGATAGGATAGCATTCCATTGTGTGGATGTACCACAGTTTTCTAATCCACTCATCTGCCAATAGTCACTTAAGCTATTTCCAAATCTTAGCTATTATAAATTGTGCTATGAACATATGTTCTTTCTGATTGGTGTTTCTGATTTCTTGGGATAGATTCCTAGAAGTGGGATTACTAGGTCAAATGGGAGTTCCATTTTTAATTTTTTGAGGGAATTCCATATAGTTTACCACAGTGGCTACACCAGTCTGCATTCCCACCAGCAGTGCACAAGGGTTTCTTTTTCTCCACATCCTAGCCAGAACTTGTCCTTTATAAATTTGTTGATAATAGCCATTCTGACAGGTGTGAGATGGTATCTCAATGTCATTTTGATTTGCATCTCTTGGATCATTATTGACTTTGAGCATGTTTTTACATGTCTCTCAGTCTTCTGTATGTCCTCTTTGGAAAACTGTTTATTTAGGTACTTTGCCTATTTTTTTATTGGTTTGTTTACCTTCATTTTGTAAAGTTGTATGAGTTCCCTATAAATTTTGGAGATTATGCCATTATCTTATCTAATAAAAGAGTAATATGCAAATTGAACATCATAAGATGGCTACCCCCATGTGGTCAAAGATGGCTGCCACAAGATGGTCAGCAAGGGAGGGCAGTTGGGAGGGGCCCAGGCCTGCAGGGGAGGGCAGTTGGGAGGGGCCCAGGCCTGCAAGGAAGGGCAGTTGGGAGGGACCCAGGCCTTCAGTGGTGGGAAGTTGGGAGGGACCCAAGCCTGCAGGGGAAGGCAGTTGGGAGAGACCCAGGCCTGCAGGGGAGGGCAGTTGGGGGTACCCAGGCCTGCAGGGGAGGTCAGTTAGGGGGAACAGGGTGGCAGTGGAGGGCAGTTGGGGGGGACCCAGGCCTGTAGGGGAGGACAGTTGGGGGTACCCAGGCCTACAGGGGAGGACAGTTTGAGGGGACCCAGGGCTATAGGGGAGGATAGTTGTGGGGACCATCCTGGCAGGGGGAGGGCAGTTAGGGGCAATCAGGCCAGCACAGGAACAGTTAGGCATTGATCAGGCTGGCAGGAGAGTGGTTAGGGGCAATCGGCAGGGGAGAGGTCAGGAGCCAGCAATCCTGGGTTATGAAAGGGATGTTGGATTGCCCTCAGAGGGTCCCAGATTGGAAAGGGTGCAGGTTGTGCTGAGGGATACCACCCCTACCCCCCACTCCCACTCTGTGCATGAATTTCATGTACCAGGCCTCTAGTCAGATATATCATTGGACAATATGTTCTTCAATTCAGTGGGAGTTGTTTTGTTGACGGATTCCTTTGCTGTGCAGAAACCTTTTTTTTTTTTTTTTTTTTTTTTTTTTTTTTTTTTTTTTTTTTTTTTTTTTTTTTTTTTTTTTTTATGTAGTCCCATTTATTTATTTTCTCCTTAGTTTCCATTGCCCTAGGAGCTGTATGGGTAAAGATATTGCTATGACATATGTCTGATATTTTGTTGCCTATGGATTCCTCTAAGATGTTTATGGTTTCTTATATTTAAATTTTTTATCCTTTTTGAGGTTTTTGGGGTTTTTTTGTGTATGGTGTAAGTTAATGACCTAGTTTCATTTTTTTTTTTTTTCATCTATCTGTCCAATTTTCCCAACACCATTTATTGAAGGGACTATCTGGACTCCATTGTATGCTCTTGCCTCCTTTGTCAAATATTAATTGAGCATCAAGGCATGAGTAGATTTCTGGTTTCTTTATTCTGTTCCATTGGTCTACATGTCTTTTCTTATGCCAGTACCAGGCAGTTTTGAGAACCGGGGTTTGGTAATATAGCTTGAAATTTGGTATTGTGATCCCTCCACCTTGGTTCTTCTTCCTCAAGATTGCTCTGACGATTCAGTCTTTTTTATTCCAGATGAATTCTTGGAGAGTTTGTTCTAGGTCTTTGAAGTAAGTCATTGGTATTTTAATGGGGATTGCATTAAGTCTATAAATTGCTTTGGGTAGTATGGACATTTTAATGATGTTGATTCTACCAATCCATGAACATGGTATATGATTCCATTTGTTTATATCTGCCACTCTTTTTTTCAATGTCCTGTACTTTCCTGAGTACAGGTAATTTATCTCCTTAATTAAGTTTATTCCTAGGTATCTTATTTTTTTGTTGCAATGGTAAATAAGATTCTTTTCTTTTATTTCTGTGAGTTCATTATTGGTATATAAAAAAGTCAGATTTCTGGGTGTTAATTTTGTATTCAGCTACATTGCCAAATTCATTTATTAAATCTAGTAGCTTTTTTGATGAAATCTTTAGGGTTTTCTATGTATAATATCATGTCATCTGTGAGTAATGACAGTTTTACTTCTTCTTTTTCAATATGGGTGCCTTTTATTTCTTCTCCTTGTCTGATGCTATGGCTAATATTTCTAGTACTGTGTCAAACAGGAGTAGTGAGAGTGGGCATTCCTATCCTGTTCCTGTTCTTAGAGGAAATGGTTTTAGGTTTTGCCCATTGAGTATGATGTTGGCTGTGAGTTTGTCATATATAGATTTTTTATGTTGAGGTATGATCCTTCTATTCACACCTTGCTGAGAGTTTTTATCAAGAAAGGGTGTTGGATTTTTGTCAAATGCTTTTTCTGAGTCAATTGATATGACTATGTGATTTTTATCTCTCAATCTGTTTATGTGATGTATCACATTTATTGATTTGCGAATATTGTACCATCCTTGCATCCCCAGGATAAATCCTACTTGGTCATGGTATATGGTCTTTCTGATATATTGCTGGATCTGATTTGCTAGAATTTTTTGAGAATTTTGGCATTTATGTTCAAGAGTGATATGGGCCTGTAATTCTCTTTCATTGTGTTGTCTTTATCTGGTTTTGGTATTAGAATGAGCTGAGAAGTGTTCCTGCCTCTTGACTTTTTTTGGAATAGTCTGTGGAAGATAGGTTTTAGTTCTTCCTTGAATGTTTGGTAAAACTCCTCTGTGAAGCCGTTTGACCCTGGGCTTTTGTTTGCTGAAAGCTTTTTGATGACTGTTTCAATTTCTTCCATAGTTATTGACCTATTGAGATTTTTAGAATCTTCCTGATTGAGTTTTGGAAGATTGTATTTTTCTAGGAATAAGTCCATTTCCTCCAGGTTGTCTAGTTTGTTGAAATAGAGTTGTTCATAGTAATTTTTAACAATCCTTTGTATTTCTGTAGGGTCTGTTGTTATTTCGCCTCTTTCATTTCTGATTTTGTTTATTTGGGTCCTCTCCCTTTGCTTCTAGGCGAGCCTGGCTAGAGGTTCATCAATCTTGTTTATCCTTTCAAAGAACCAGCTCTTGGTTTCATTGATTTTTTGTTTTGTTTTCTAGTTTGTTTGTTTTTTTGGTCTCTATGTCATTTATTTCTGCTCTGATCTTTATTATTCCCTTCCTTCTGCTCACTCTGGGCTTTTCTTGTTGCTCTCTTTCCAATTTTTTGAATTAATAAGTAAGATGATTTACTACCATTTTTTCTTGTTTTTTTGAGGTAGGCTTGTGTAGCTATAAACTTCCCTCTCAGGACTTCTTTCATTGTGTCCCATAGATTTTGGATTGTTGTGTTTTTATTGTCATTAGTTTCTGGGATTTTTTTTATTTCTTCTTTGATCTCTTTGGTAACCCAATCATTGTTTAATAGCATGCTATTCAGCTTCCAACAGTTTGAATTTTTTGGGTTGTTTTTATTATAGTTTATTTCTAATACTATGGGCCCGGTACACAAAAATTTGTGCACTCGGGGAAGAGGATCCCTCAGCCCGGCCTGTGCCCTCTTGCAGTCTGGGACACCTTGGAGGGTGGGGATGTCCACCTGCTGGCCAGCTTGGGTGAGGGCTTGAGGGCCATTTTCAGGCTGCCCACAGCCCCTTCAGGGTTTGTGCACTGGGGGATAGGAGGACTGGTGAATGCAGGTGTGGACGTTTCTTGCCAGAGGGCCCATGATTGCACATGCCTGGTGGGCCCCCACCGCTGAGAGGACACACCTGGCGCAGAGCTGGGTGGCGAGCCAAGATCGGACGCTGGTACAGAACCCCTCGGTGGGGCCCTGCTGCTGAGCAAACACACCCGGGGTGGAGCCGGGAAGTGGACTGACTTCGGATTCTCTGCACTGTGCAGCAGATGCTCCCGCATGCCCTGTGGAAGCCCCCAGGGGGTGGACAAAGGCAGTGGACCCAGGACAGGTGCTCCTGCACATCCCACAGAGGCCCCCAGGGGGCGGAGCCAGGCAGCAGACCCAGAACGGCTACTCCTGCATGCCTCGCAGAGGCCCCTGTACTCCCACATGCCCTGAGGAGGCCCCTGGGGTGGAGCCAGGCAGTGGACCCAGGACAAGTGCTCCTGGATGCCCCAAGAAGGCCCTGGGCCAGACCCCCCCCACACTGAGCTGACCTCCCGTTTGCTTTAGCTTCATGGCTGCAAGCTGCCATCTTGGCTGGGTTAATTTGCATACAGCCGCTCTGATTGGCTGGTGGGCATGGCCGTGAGCAAAGGCTCAGCCAGCCTAGGTAGGCAGTTGCAACAGAAGCCTCTGGTTTGCTCTAGCTTCATGGCTGTCAGCCTCTATCTTGGCTGGGTTAATTTGCATACAGCCACTCTGATTGGCTGGGAGGCATGGCTTGGCTGGTGGGCGTGGCTTCTCGGGTGATGATCAATTTGCATATTACTCTTTTTATTATATTAGATTATGCCATTGTGGTCTGAGAAAATGCTCAATATTATTTCAATCTTTTTGAGTTTGGGGAGAATTTGCTTGTGACCCATTATGAGGTCTATTTTTGAAATGTCCCATCTGCACTTGAGAAGAACATATATTCTATTATTTTGGAATGAAATGTTCTGAAAATGTCAATTAAGTCAATCTAATCTAGTGAGTCATTTATGATTACTATTTCTTTGCTAATTTTTTAAATCTTTATTGTTCAGATTATTACAGTTGTTTCTCTTTTTTCCCCCATAGCTCCCCTCCTACCAGTTCCCACCCCACCCTCTGTTCTTACCCCCCTGCTGTCCTCATCCATAGGTGTACAATTATTGTCCATTTTCTTCCTGCACCCCCAACACCCTTTACCCCCCAAAATTGTTAGTCCACTCCCTTTCTATGCCTCTGATTCTATTCTATTCACCAGTTTATTCTGTTCATCAGATTTTTTATTCACTTGATTTTTAGATTCACTTGTTGATAGATATGTATTTGTTGTTCATAGTTTTTATCTTTACTTTTTCTTCATTCTCTTCTCAAAGGATACCTTTCAGCATGTCATATAATACTGGTTGGGTGGTGATGAACTCTTTTAGCTTTTTTTGTCTGTGAAGCTCTTTATCTGACCTTCAATTCTAAATGATAGCTTTGCTGGGTAAAGTAATCTTGGTTGTAGGTTTTTGCTATTCATCGTTTTGAATATTTCTTGCCACTCCCTTCTGGCCTGCAAAGTTTCTGTTGAGAAATCAGCTGACAGTCATATGGGTGTCCCCTTGTAGGTAACTAACTGCTTTTCTCTTGCAGCTTTTAAGATTCTCTCCTTGTCTTTTGCTCTTGGCATTTTAATTATGATGTGTCTTGGTGTGGTCCTTCTTGGATTTCTTTTGTTTTGGGTTCTCTGTACTTCCTGGACTTGGAAGTCTATTTCTTTTACCAGGTAGGGGAAGTTTTCTGTCATTATTTCTTCAAATAGGTTTTCTATATCTTGCTCTTTCTCTTCTTCTGGCACCCCTATAATTCTGATGTTGATACGCTTGAAGTTGTCCCAGAGACTCCTTACACTATCTTCATATTTTTGGATTTTTTTTCTTTTGGCTTTTTTGGCTGGGTGGGTTTTGCTTCTTCATATTTCATATCTTTGACTTGATTCTTGTGATCCTCTCGTCTGCTGTTGGATCTCTGTATATTTTTCTTTATTTCAGTCAGTGTATGCTTAATTTCTAGTGGTCCTTTTCAAACTTATCAGTGGTTTTTAGAAAATTCTTGAAAAACCTAGTAACCATGGTTTTGTACTCTATATCTAGTTGTTTGCATTCCTCTATTTCTGTCATTTGTGATCTGTTTCTTAGTCTCCGCATTTTTGTTGTTCATTGACAGAGTGGCTTTCTGTGCTAGGTGTCCTCTAGGGCCCAGTGATTCAGCCTCCCTAATCACCTGGGGTGGACACTCTTGTTGTATGCCTTTGAAGACTGGGTGCACAGTCTTGTTGTAGTTATCACTGGGAGGTATCACTGGGAGGTAATGACCTGCAGGCCTTTCTCCTCATTGTTTGGGGTTTATATCTTTTGTAGTTCTGTCCCAGCTGCAGATCCTTAGATTATGCTGAAGGCAGGCAGGTGCACAGTTTGGGTGGGGTTGTAGATGAGGTGAGGTGGGGTCTCAGAATCACCGGGGTGGAGCAACCCACAATGGCTGCCCCTCTGCTGACTCCGAGGCTTCTCCTGGATTTGGCATCTCCACAGCCTGGCGTCTGCATGCCCCTGAATTCCCGCATCAGTGATTGCTGCAAACAGCACTGCTAGAATGCCACTGGTCTTCCACCTCGTTGCCCTACAGCCTATATCTCCTACCAATCTGCTGACCCAGGTGCAGCCACTGCCACCCTTTCACCCACACCGCCGCCTCCGTTCCACGCCTTTGTACCTCTCAGTTTGGCGCTAGGAGCTTCTACTCAGTCTCACTGCATTCCTTCTCTTGCCTTCTAGTGGTAAAGCTTCCCCTCCCTTGGTTCTGGAGGATGGCTGTTTATCTGTATAGTTGTATTTTTATAATATAGTTGTGGAGGCTGTGCATTTAGGTATATACCTCATGCCGCCATCATGGTTCTCTGTGTCTTTGCTAATTTTTTGTATAAAGGATTTACCTAGTGATGTCAGTGGTCTATTAAAGTCCCCTAAAATGATTGTATTGTTGTCAATCTCTCCCTTGATATCTTCCAGGAGTTTTTTATGTATTTGAGTACTCCTGTATTGGGTGCATTTATGTTTATCAGGGTTATATCATCCTGTTGTATCGATCCCTTTACAATTATGTAGTGGCCTTCCTTATCTATTATTAATGGCCTTCACTTTAAGGACTATTTTATCAGATATAAGTAAGCTTTTTTCTCATTTCCACTTGCCTGAAAGATATTTTTCCATCCCTTCACTTTCAGTCTGTGTGAGTCCCTTGTTTTGAGGTGGATCTCTTGTAGACAGCATATAAATGGGTCATGTTTTTTTATTCATTCAACTACTTTATGTCTTTTGATTGGAGCACTTAGTCTATTAACGTTTAAGGTTATTATTGATAGGTACTTGTTTGTAGCTATTTCTATTCTTGATGCCTGTGCTTCTTCTTTAGAAGTTCTTCTTTTCACAATAGTCCCTTTAGCATTTCTTGCATTGCTAGCGTGGTAGTGATAAACTCCCAGTCTTTTTTTTTTCTGCAAAGCTCATGATCTCCCCTTCGATTTTGAATGATAACCTAGATGGGTATAGTATTCTTGGATTTAGTCCCTTGCTTTGCATGACTTTGTATATTTCATTCCATTCCCTTCTGATCTGATATGTTTCTGTTGAGAAATTATTTGAAAATCTAATGGAAGATCCTTTGTAGGTAACTCTCTGTCTCTCTCTCTTGCAGCCTTTAAGATACTCTCTTTTTCATTAATGTTTGCCATTGTAATTACAACATGTCTTTGTGTGTGTCTCTTTGGCTTCATCTTGTTTGGGTCTCTCTGTGTATGTGTGCTTTGTCTTCCCCAAATCAGGGATGTTTTCTGTCATTATTTCTTCAAATAGGCTTTCTATTCCTTTCTCCTCTTCTTGTCTTTCTTGCTCCCTTATTATATACATATTACTTCATTTCATGTTGTTCCAAAGCTCCTTTGGGCTCCGCTCCACTTTCTAATTTTTTTCTCCAATTGCTGTTTAGATTGGTTTTTTTCTGCTATGTCTTCTAGTTCACTAATTATGTCCTTCCCTTCTTCTAGTCTACTGTTGACAGCTTCCATTGAGGTTTTTTTTTTTTATTGTAGATATATCTTTTTAATATTTTCTTGATTCTTACATAAGTTCTTTTCTCATCCATCTGGTTTATGAACTGCAGGCTCTTTACTCTAAATTCTTTTTCTTACATGTTGCATGCCTCTGTTTCATTAGTTCCTTTTCTGGTGATTTCTCCTTTCCTTTGGAGTTTTTTTTTTTTTCCTCTCCCCATTTTTTGCTCTCATCAAAAGGTGCAGGTGCCAAAGTTTCACAGGACCTGTGGCTGAAGTGGAGGGCTTGGTGGGAGGGACACATACCCTGAGAGTGACCAGAGGGCCCAGGTGCTCAGGTGCTCATGGACTGTATCCACAGCAGTGTTTAGGTGGAAGGGTCATGCTCCCTGAGAATCACTGGAGTGCTCAGGCACCTGACAGAACTTGCTTTTGAGGGGCTTACAAATTTGGAGGATAAGGGAGACAGCATCACTTTCCTGTGACAACTTGTTAGTCTAAGTATAATGTTAATTAAGTAAATAGTAATAAATGAAGGGCAAATTTAGAGGGAATGGCTATTTTGCACAGTATGATCTTTGAATCATAAGCTTGGATGGAAATCTAAAGCTCTGGGTTTGTCTGTAGAATTTCAGTGTAGAATTTAGTTTTGGTACATATTCTGTCTCAGATTCTTTCCCTCTTTCTGTCTCTCTCTCTTTTTTTTTCTTCAAATATTTTACTTTAACTTCTAAAGTAAGCAATGAACTTACAAATGACTCATAAGTTTATTAAAGAAAAAAATCATAACATAATTTCTAATAGAGAAAATAATAGCTATGCTGATCTCTTGATTACTCTTTATCATGTTTTTTGGCTTAATTTTCCTATAAAGCTAGATGGTTCCAAAATATATCATATTCAACTGACTTTATTTCAGTAAATTTGAACTATGCTGAATGTTGGGAAGAAAAACAATGACTTTTTTTTCCTGCTCTAAGAGAGCTTTATAAGTCCCTTTGAATGATGAGCTGAATTGACAAAACACATCCTTATCAAAGCAAAAAAAAATATTGTAAGACAACCAGGAAGTACCTAACCTGGTGTGAGGTACAAGAGAAGTCCACCAAGAGAAAGTGATGCCAGAGCTCAAATTCAAAGGTTAAGTAGGATTTATTCACTTAAAACGGGTAAAAAAAAAAAAATAAATAAGCAGAGGGAGCTATAAGATAAAAGACACTGAGAAAAGAAGTAGAAAGGATATTGGGGAGTTGTGAGCAGGTTGTTGCATTATAGTAAGATGCAAATGGATACACCATTAGGAGCAATATGGCTGAAGAGATACACAAATGAAAAGTTTTTTGTTTTGTTTTTTATTTCAGGGTCACTGAATTTGAAATTTAATTGAAAAAATTAGGAGAACTAAAAACAAACAAACATAATCAACTCTGCGGTCTTGAAGATATTTCCAGCTGCAATGTGGACAATGGATTTTAATCATATTTATTAGTGGGTGCACTACTGCACCCCAGGTGACTTTGGCAATGTCTGGAGACATGTTGAGCTGTCAAACTGGTGTGAATAGAGATGGTAAAGACATCTAGAGCTAAGATTGAGGAGTCAGGTGGGATCAGGCAGTTTAGGGCAAGGGCCTAAAGAAGGGAAGATGGTAGCTAAGAGAGGAATGAGCCAGCTGGTCAGGATGTGAGCAAGATAGTTGGAATGTACCAGTTAACCATAGAGCTGCCCTTCCCCCTGAACTTAAGCACAAGAACTAAAAGCAGGAAGATGAGAGAAAAAGGAGATTGGTTGGTGTTTTTTCGAAGGAACCAATAGAAGGCAAGTGCAGGCAATTTAAACCCCTAGACTAGTAAGCTTCTGTGGCAAAACTTTAAGGGTCCCTTCCTTCTGACATGCCAAGAGATTTGTGAATGCCACAGTAATAAACTTCACTCCCTTTTTGCCTATCCCTCTCTTGTCCACTAATCCACTTGTCAATTTTTCAGACAATGAACCCAGCAGCTCACATTCATGTCTCATCTTTGAGGGCTTGTCCTCAATCACCAGAGGGGTGAGTAACACAGACTCTGTGCTTGTCTCTTTGTTTTCTGTTTAGAATCAACTTGAAACACTGAGTTCCTGTCAGCCAGTTAAAAGTGACTAGAGTTGCCACCAGACTTAAGACACAAGGGACAGGCTTTTTGAGGAGGGTCAGTCCCTACCCCTTAATTGTAATGAATGTTGTTCTGACTCTGATTCAAATTCCTTTATTGCATATTTCTCACCAGACTACCCAATGGTAGGGGGATGTGGCCCATCTGGTGTCCCCAAATCCCAGAGGAATCTGATTTGACTGGGCAGCTCAAAAAAGTCCTCCCTCTAGAACTACCAGAGTGTTAGTGGATGAAATTTTCTGACTCTCATTTTAGGAGCTCTTGTACCCTTAAAACCTCTTTGTACTTGGATGTCTTGGTGGAGATTGTAAAGTGAGAAGATATGGTCCTCAGAATAATAATATTGATGACCCCATGTCCCTAAAAGCCCCTGGTGTCCTCTCCATCTGGATTGTATTAGCTGGGGAAGTCCAATTCCTTTCATCCCTGACCCCCTCATGTGTTTGAGGAGGGCCTCAGGTTGACTCCCAGAGCTCACTTATTGAGGCCCTTCAACACCTTTGCCATTGTCAGTCCCTGTCTGTCTGTCCTTTTGGGTGCAGGGGACCTAGCCCACTATCATGGTTTACTCCTCTACTCAGGAGGCCGCCTTCTTAGCCCTCTTCACTGGAATTATTGTTCTTGGTATTATAGCCTTGACTCATTCTAGAGTGGACAGAGCCTTCAGCATGAAAGCCTGAATCCTCATATGGATCTGATGGCTGATTTGGCCACAGGCAGACACTTTGAGGCTTAGCTCTAGCCATCTGGCCACCGGACCCCTATTCCCCCTGATTTCCCTTGTCCTTCAAGCTCTCCTAAATGCCTTCCTCCAACACAGCTCTATCCAGTGCCATTTGAACTGTGTGTGGGCCAGGTACAGACAAGTTAGGGTTTTTTTCTAGACTCCCCTAGGATAAGTAGCAGGAAGAGGTTTCAAATGTCAGAGCAGATTCTCCAACTGACTCACTTCTTGTGTGTCCAAATTTACCCTCTATGGCCACATCCATCTGCATCCTGCTTGAGAGCATCCTGAAAATTGGTACCCTTTTGACCTCCATACTTTGAAGAAGAAGTGAGATGGCAACCCCCCTCCCTGATTGCATCACCATAACCACATCCCTGGCTTCTGTAATCTCTCACTCACTTCTGGGAAGAGTGATAGTGAAAAGCAGGGGAGACTGAGGTCTGTATGAATGCATGCAGCACTCTTTGCCTGCAGTGGGTGGGACTTCCACCTAGGCAACAGGCTTTCAGCAATGCCACTTGGAAGTCATGTCTGTTGGGGACAGGGTGGCGGTGGTGGCTCAGGAGGCTCAGGCCCCAGAGGGTTGGAATGAGGGGAGGGGGGCTGCTCAGCTCCTCGGCTACCTGGAGCAGCATCCTCCTGGGCCAGATTACTGGGCCCTGCTGAGGTCCATGCCACACACCAGGGCCCTGGCCACAGGTTCTGACTAGCTGCAGGTGCAATGCGGCATAAGAAACAGCCAAAAGTATGGGGCAACCATGGGAGGGCAGGTGGTGCGGGCGCATAGAAATGGGAAAGGTGGGCTGCCCACTTAGCACCTCTAGAGGGTCCAAGCTGTGTTTAAATGCGGGGCTGGCCCTCCCCAAACTACAATAAATACCTAGAAGCTTATCATAACATGTAACATAAAAATAATGTCTAGAATGTGTATGTATGCCATATATGGGAGTCAAAGAATGCGGGGCGGAGGGAATGTATATAAGGCAAGGCCCCTCCATGTTTGGAACTCAGCCTCTGGAGAGAACTTACTGAGCTGGCACTGGTGCAAATAAAGAGTCCTTCCCTGAACCTTCAAGTGTGTTTGGTTTGTCGCTTCCCACCAGCCTGATTCCTGGAATACAGAGGTGCTTAGTATTTTTCTGTTCCCAAACCTGGCCTGAATACAAATGGGATGGGAAGAAATGGCCTCCTGAGGGAAATATAAACTATGACACTTTTACAATTAGACTTATTTTGTAAGAGGGAAGGAAAATAGTCTGAGGTGGCTTATGTCCAAGCCTTCCTTTTTCTCTGGACAATCCTAAATTATGCCAACAATGCAAAATAGATGCAGCTCTCTCGGCAGCTTTGACTCTCGAGATCCTCATGTCACAGAGAAGTACAAGGATCCCCCTTCAAGCTCCCCCTGAACCCTCTAACCCACCTTGTCCTGCACCTCCCAGTTGGGAGATTCCTCCTCGAGTGAACCGGAGCATGTAGCAATTGAACCCCTGCTTCTCACTATCCCTTCCAAACTATGGCAGGGGATTGAATTTGGGCTTACCAGGGTTCGGGTCCCCTTTTCATTGCAAGGCCTAAAGCAAATCAAGACTGACCCGGGAAAGTTCTCAGATGACCCTGATAAGTATATAGGTGTTTTCCAGAGGCTGATGCAATCCTATGATCTATCTTGGAAGGACTTAATGCTCCTCCTAGACCAGACCTATCAAGCTCAAACAGTCTTAGAAGTAGCACAAAAGTTTGGAGATGAGTTTTATATAGTCAACCCCCAAGATGCCAATAACCAGCAAGAGAAAGAATATTTCTCCACTGGGTGGCAGGAGGTCCCCCTAGAGCAGTGGTTCTCAACTTTCCGGCCCTTTAAATATAGTTCCTCATGTTGTGACCCATAAGGTGACCAGATGTCCCGCTTTTGGCAGGACAGTCCTGATTTTTAACAATTTGTCCCACGTCCCATGGCATTTTAAAAAAGTCCTGATTTTTGGAAAGAGACATATGTACTACTCTTTGTAATATTTTAAGTAATAATAAAAAAAAGAACTCCCCCCCCAACAATGATGGTGTCCCATTTTATCAATGTTAAAATCCGGTCACCTTACCCAACCATAAAATTATTTCGTTGCTACTTCATAACTTCAAAGTTGCTACTGTTATGAATCGTCATGTAAATATTTGATATGTAGGATGGTCTTAGGCGACCCCTGTGAAAGGGTCGTTCGATCCCCAAAGGGGTCCCCACCCACAGGTTGAGAACCACTGCCCTAGAGGATCCTCAAAGGGATCCAGATTACCTTTTGAGAGAAGGGCAGAATAACCATTTTCAGACATATGTACTAAGGGTCTGAGGCGGAGTTGCTCCAAACCCCTGAATTACTCCAAACTATCATCCATTGCCCAAGGGAAAGGTGAAAATTCCTCGGCCTTTATGAACAGACTCTGGGAGGCATTCACTAAATACACTTCTCTGTCTCTGGACTCCTTTGAGGGCCAATTAATTTTGAAGGACAAATTTATCACTCAGTCATCCTCAGACACCAGGAAGAAGCTTCAAAAATTAGATATTGGTCTAGAGAAAAGTACCCTTGATAATCATTTGAAAGTTGTCACTTAGATCTTTTATAACTGAGATTTGGACAAGGTCCAATAAAGAGAAAGGAGAGGTTAAAAAAAAAATATGCTGCCCTGGTAGCAACTTTATAGGAGGCAAATTTCAGCACTTAGGTCCTGAAAGGGCAATGTTCCTATGGTAGCCTGCTATCATTGTGGCCAGGAGGGGCATTTCAAGAGAGATTGCCCTTGGAAACAGAGAAGGACTCCCAGACCCTGTCCTGTTTACAAGGGAGACCATTGAGAAGGGCAGAGTGTCCCCAGAGGGCAAAGGCTCCTGGAAGATGCCCTGTCTCTGATTGTTCATAAACAACACTGAAGGGCCCTTTCTGGGCTCCAGCTTGACTGCCATCTCCACCCAGGAGCCCTGGGCAATCCTGACCATTGAAGGAAAGGCAGTCAACTTCCTTCTAGTCATTGGAGTCACCTATTCCATTCCCCCTCCAATCCTGGTCTCTCTTCCTCTCATAGTGTGACCTTTAGAGGTGTCTCCTAAAAGCCTATAACTAGGCAATTACCCTGCCCCTCTATTGTAACTGGTGATTTCCTCTTCTCACATGCCTGCCTGATCATGCCAAGCAGTCTGACCTCCTTTTTGAGATGAGATATATTTTAGCTCTATTGGGTACTACAATATATATTTCCAGAGAAAGCATTATGCCTGCCCCTAATTGAAATGGAAATCAACCCAGAAGTATGGGCTATGCAAGGAAGGGTGAGATGGGCCATTGGAGCCACCCCTATCCAAATACATCTCAAGGACCCAACCTCCTTTCCCCACCAGAAGCAGTACCCCCTGAAGCTTTACTGCCAGGGTTCTTGTTCTGGCATCTAGAAGGGTTCAGGAAATCTGGAGAAGGGGCCATTATTAACTTAAAGAGTACAGAGACAAAATATAATTTTGAAAGGCATTTGGGGGTCAGAGGAGCTTAGCTAAAAGAAACTAAGATCTCCTCGTCTCAGGACCCAATGCTTTTTATTAACACAAATTGTCCTGAGGTGAGGCAGAGATATACGCTTCAAAGGGGAAGGTTTAGTATACACAGTCCATTGTCAGATTTGAGGAAATGACTACGGCTGTTCAGGTTTTTGGCCAGTAGGAGGCAATAACTTGTAGATTAAGATGCCCTGAGCTGTCTGGCAGCAAACAGTCATCCCTTTTCAGGTCTGTGGAAATGCCCTCAGCCATTCCCAATAGGTGACAACATATGTGACTCAGCCTTTGTTGAGTCCCCAAGTTCCATCAACCTTTTGATGAAACTCTTGAAATTATGACATGCTGGAATTAGCTTCCAGCAGTTTACAAGTAATTATAGAAAACCTGAAAACACAGGGTCTCCTTAAACCCAATCATAGCTCATGCAACTTCTCCATCTTGGGAGTACAAATACCCAAAGGTGAACAGAGACTAGTACAGGATCTCTGTCTAATAAATGAAGTGGTGGTACCCTTATACCCCGAAGTTTCTAATCCATACACTTTGCTGTCTCAACTCCCTGGTGACTGAACAGTTTATGGTATTGGCCCTCAAGGACCAATATTCCCCTTCACCTGGACTCAAAATATCTCTTTGCATTTGAGGATCCCCCTGATAAGTCCGCTCAGATAAATTGAAGTGTTCTGCTCCAGGGGTTTAGGAGTAGCCTCATTTGTTTTATCAAGCACTAGCACGAGATTTAAATCAGTTTACATGCCCACAGACTAAGGTTCTACAGTATGTGGATGATATCCTCTTCTGTGATCCAACTGAGGACATTTCACGGGAAGGCACACAGTTCTTGCTTCACTTCTTGGCTGAGAGAGGGAATAAGATCTGTATGGCCATGGCCCAGTTCTGCAAGCCCTCCATACAACATTTAGGGCTAAACCTGACCAAAGGCACCAGGCCATTAGGGGAGGACAAGATAAGATCCATCTCTTCCTTTCAATTCCCTTGGATACTCAAACAATTAAGAGGATTTCTGGAGATAATGAGATTCTGTAGACTTTGGATCCCAGGATATGGAGGAATAGCCATGCTTTTATACACACTAATGAAAGAGACTCAAAAAGAATGAAGGCCAATTTGTTAAATAGCAGCCTGAGTCCTCCAAGCCCCAGCCTTGAGTCCCCCATAGGCAAGAATTCAACCTATGTGTAACTGAAAGAGAAGGGGTGACCCTAGGAATACTGACCCAAGCCCAAGACCCTGCTGAACAGCCAGTGGTATATCTGAGTAAAGAACTGGACATCATGGCCAAGACCTGGCCTGACTGTTTGTGGGTAGTGGCTGCTGTGGCACTGCTGGTTCCAGAGGCCACCAAGTTAACATTAAGAAAAGACCTGATGGTGCTTACTCTCCATATCATCATGGCTTTACTATCCTCCAAAAGAAGCATATGGCTTTCAGATAGTTGTCTTCTCAAATATTAGGCACTACTATTAGAGGTCACTACTAATAGGGTTAGGGCTAGGGTTATGGTTAAAGTTTTGGGATAGGATTAGGGGTTAGGGTTAAGGGTAGGGGAAGGGGATTAGAAGGCACTACATATAGGGTTAGGGCTAGGATTAGGCATTAGGGATTATAGTTAGGGTTAGTATTTAGGGTTAGGGTTCAGACTTGGTTTTAGGGTTAGGGTTAGGGGTTAGGGCTTAGGTTAGGGTTTAGGGTTTAGGGTCAGGGTTAGGTTTTAGGTTTAGGGTTATAGTTAAGGTTAGGGTTAGGTTTTAGGGTGAGGATTAGGATTAGGGTTAGGGTTAGGGATTAGAGGTAGAGTTAGGGTTTAGGGGTAAGGCTAGAGTTAGGGTTTAGAGGTAGGGTTAGGGTTTAGGGGTATGGTTAGGGTTAGGGTTTAGGGTTAGGGTTAAGGTTTAGGGTTAGGATTTAGGGTTAAGGTTTAGGTTTAGGGATAATGTTAGGGTTAGGGTTAGGGTTTAGGTTTAGGGTTAGGGTTAGGGTTAGGGTTTAGGGTGAAGGTTAGGATTAGGGTTAGGGTTAGGGTTAGGGTTTAGGGGTAAGGATAAGGTTTAGGGTTAGGGTTTGAGGTTAGGGTTAGGGTTAGGGTTAGGGTTAGGGTTTAGGGGTAAGGTTAAGGTTTAGGGTTAGGGTTTGAGGTTAGGGTTAGGGTTAGGGTTAGGGTTAGGGTTGGAAGTTAGGGTTAGGGTTAGGGTTTACAGTTAGGGTTAGGGTTTAGGGTTAGGATTTGCTTTAGGGTTAGTGTTTGAAGTTAGGGTTAGCGTTAGGGTGAGGGTTTGAGGTTATGGTTAAGGTTAGGGTTAGGGTTGGAGGTTAGTGTTAGGGTTAGGGTTGGAGGTTAGGGTTAGTGTCACAGTTAGAGTTAGGGTTAGGGTTATGGTTGGAGGTTAAGTTTAGGGTTAGGGTTAGAGTTAGGGTTTAGTGTTAGGGCTTAGGATTAGGATTTAGGGTTAGGATGAGGGTTTAGGTTTAGGTTTTAAGGTTAGGGACAATATTAGGGTTAGGGTTAGGAATTAAGTTTAGTGTTAGTGTTAGGATTTAGGGTTAGGGTTAGGGTTTAGGGTGAGGTTTCAAGGTTAGGGATAATGTTAGGGTTAGGGTTAGGAATTAAGTTTAGTGTTAGTGTTTAGGGTTAGGGTTAGTGTTTAAGGGAAGGGTTAGGTTTTAAGGTTAAGGATAATGTTGGGGTTAGGGTTAGGGTTTAGGGTTAGTGTTAGTGTTAGGGTTTAGGGTTAGGATTTAAGGTTAGGGTTAGGGTCTAAGCTTAGTGGTTAGGATTATGGTTGGGTTTAGTTTTTAGGGTTAGGTTTATGTTGGGTTTAAGGGTTACATGTAGGGTTCAATGTTATAGTCTAATAATAATGTAGCCCTCTTTAAACCCAGCCATCTTACTCTCAGCAGAAAAAGAAATATGAAGTATGACTGTAAACTGGTAATACTCCAATTCTGTGGAGCCAAAGAAGACTTGAGGGGGACTTCCTTATTAAGTCCCTATCTAACCCAGATCACAGATGGAAGCTCCTTCATGGAACATGGCATTCATCAGGCTGGGTATGCTCTGGTCATCCTCACCACTTCAGAGAGTCATCTACTTTCTCCTGGCTGGAGAGCTCATTTAGCTGATATGATTGCCTTTATAAGAACATTCAAGCTTGATAAAGACAGGAGAGTAAATATATACACTTACTCTAAATATGCTTTCTTAGTCCTTCAAGCCCATGCTGCCATCTGGAAGGCGAGACAGTCCTAATTGATCCCCTGTGTAATATCATAAGGAGATTGATTCGCTCTTGTCCTGTGTACCAGTCCCCTCAGAGGTAGCTGTTAAACATAGCAAAGGTCATCAAAGAAGAGCTGATGGAATCATGGAAGGAAATAGGCTCGCTGATCTGGCTGCCAATGCTGAAGCCAGAGCAGAACTCTAAACCTTGGATTCTTTAGCTGATATAGTCGTGGTAATCATTTACCCTTTGACTACATCTTAGCAGAACTAGGAAGAGTCTGGGCAGTGATAAATAAAACTTGCTGCACTTAAGTCAATAATTCCAGCTTCCTGGAGACAAACATATGGAAAGTTTACAAACAAGCAGAATGACTGCTAAGTACAACCAACAGGACTGGGATGTATGGTAGGCTTTCTCTTCCTGGCTGCCTAGTATAGTTAAAATGTGGGAGCTCCTACCCTTTCTAGGCCCCCTCGTTCTTTAGTACTCCTAATTTAGTGCTCTGCATTTTTAACTGCTTAGCTTATGTTGTGCCTTTCCACCTGGAAACCTTCGAATTACAGATGGTTATGGAAATGGAGCTCCCACATGTATAACCCAATTTTCTGCAGCCCTCTATCATCCTCTCCTGAGAGAACCCTGAGTGTTGGGCCCCTGAAAGCTTTCCCACTCAGCAGGAAGCAGTCAGAGTGGTTGTGTCCCTAAGGTCAGATATGTTATTTCATCAGAAGCGGGACATGAGAAGTTAGATGGGATCAGGCAGTATTGGGTAAGGACCTCGGGGAGGGAAGGTGTTAGATAAGGAGGGAATGAGGCAGATGGTCAGGATGTGAGCAAGATAGGTGAAATGTACCAGTCAACTAAAGAGTGGAAACTGAAAGGGAGAGATGAGGGCAAAAGGAGATTGGCTGGTGTGTTTTTTTGTTTGTTTGTTTGTTTTTTTTGAAAGAATCAATAGAAGGCAAGTGCAGGGATTATAAACCCCTAGACTAGTGAGCTTCTGTGACAACCCTTTTAGGGACCCCTCTCATGTGCTGAGAGCATAGTTACTTTCTCCGTAAGAAACTTTGATCCCATTTTGCTTACCCCTCCCCTGAATCAATTCGGTAATTTTTCGAGACAAGAAACCCAAGAGCTCACACTTGGAGTCTCTTTATGAGTAGAGTCAGGGACGCTACTAAACACCCTACAATGCATAGGACAGAGATCCACAATTACAAAAAATCATTTCGTCTAAATGTCAACAGTGCAGAGGTAGGGAAACCATGGATTAAAGAGAAGGAGTCACGAGTTTCTGATGAAGCCTGTTAGGAGGCTGTCACAGTAATCAAGGTAAATTGAGAGGCATAGGCAAGATGGTCCAAGCAATGAGTGAGTATAAAGGAAAGGAGACTGATTCTAAATAGATCAGCAAAACTTGATGGCTGATTAAATTTGAATATAAACAGCTAAAAGGAAAGTTGGAATAATGTAGTTTAATAAAAGTCAAACATGAATAAAAATGGTTAAAAAAAGATCTGCTATAAAAATGACTTAGCCATAGCAGAAGTTAAAAATAACTTAATTTTACTAACTTTTTTTTTTTCTATTCTAAAATGTACTTACTGAGAGCTACTTGCCTTATCTTGGTGCCAGAGGGTTGTTTTTTTTTTTTTTTTTTTTTTTTAATATTAAAGACCAAAGAAGAGATAACTTTAAATTTATTTTACTTTTCTCTCCACAACCTGTTTCTATCTGTGTGTACTTCCTCTCAAAAAAAAACAACACTCCTTTATATGTCATTTTAATTTTATAATGACTTAGTAGGGGCCCAGTGCACAAACTCATGCACCTGGAAAGGAACTGTGGGCCACAAGGCTGTGCAGGCACAGGGGTCGGTGTTGTCCCGTCCTGGCACCTCCAGCTGTGGCCCCCTGGTTCCATCTGCTGGCAGCCCCACTCCCACTGCCAACACTCTCAAGCACTGATGGTGCTGGCCCCGCTTGCACCCGCTGATGGCACAGAGAGATTGGGGGTGGTGTAAGGTGACCAGATTTAAAGTGGTACACCATTGACCTGGGGGAGCGGTTCTTTTTTGTTCTTTTTTTAAATTATTACTTAAAATATTACAAAGAGTAATCAGAACTTTTTTAAAATGCCGCGGGACTCGGGACAAACTGTTAAAAATCGGGACTGTCCCACCAAAAGCGGGACGTCTGGTCACCTTAGGCTGGTGCCAACAGAGGGTGCAAGTGGTGGCTGCTGCCTTGATTGCCCATCAGGAGCAGTGGTAGGTGGAGAAGGCACTGGCAGCAGGTGTGAATGGTGGCTCCAGTGCTGGTTGTGGGTTCGAGTGGGGCCAGAGCTGACAGTGGGTGCAAGCAGCAGCTTTGGTGCTGGTAGCAGGTGCAAGCAGGGCTGGAGCTGGAAGCAGGTGAATGCTGGGCAGGACCATGGTGTGCAAAAGCAAAAAAATTTCAGTAACCACCAGAGGCTTGGCCCGATGACAGCGACTGGCCCCGCACTCACCTGCTCCACCATCCTGCCGCAGCCAATGCCCGCCATGTTCCGCACATGGTGGTCAGCTCACATCATAGCAACTGGTTGGTTGTTCCAGTTGTTCCACTTTCTGTTTATTTGCATATTAGCCTTTTATTATATAAGATTGTTTATCTATTTGGGTTTTTAATAAGAATGCTTGGGAAAAGGTAGAAAGGATCCCATTTGCCATACAAGCAGACTATTGAAATGCCCCTGAAATGACAGATGATTTTATTTCTTACAAAATGTTTCTTCTTATACTGCACATATTAAGGTTATACATATGGTGTCAAAGTGTCTTTTTTTAATTTAATTTTATTTTTCTTTATTGATTAAGGTATTACATATGTGTCCTTATCCCCCCATTGCCTGTAGAGAGCTCCTGGGAAAGACCCCTGAGCTGATTGTCATATGAATCTAGTGGCACCTGGCACATCCATGCCCTGGAAACATACCTAGCCGGAGGCAGATGTGTTGTCAGTCTGACCTTTAGCTCAGGTGCCAGGGGGTGGATTTCATTGTTTAAATCCAGGCACCAGGAACAAACACAATTATCTGGGCCCACCCAGAAGTGACGATTACAAAGAAACTACAAGAATGCTCATATTTTCTTTATCTTAAATTTTAGTAAAACTTCCTGGTATCTTACTGTATAAAATAAACGTGCTGTATTGGCTCTGGGTCTCTGTCTCTCCATCAGAGGACAGTTGACCCACCTGGTCCCAGCTTTCCCTACTGTCTTTGTGTCTGTCTCTTTCATTTTCTCAATCCCCCACGGCCCCTACTCATTACTCCTGTCTGGTCTCTAGCTGGTTGCAGAAAAGAGAGAAATATTTATAACTAGGGGCCCAGTGCATGAAATTCATGCAATGGGAGGGGGTGTTCCCCTCGGCCCAGCCTGCCCCCTCTCACATATTGGGAGCCCTCAGGGGGTGTCCTACTGACAGCTTAGACCCGCTCCCTGATCCCCTTGGGGAACGGGCCTAAGCCACATTCTGGCCTCCATTTATGGGAGGCGACCAGGTTAATCAGGGGAAGCCACCAGCCCCATCACCCTGCTGCTACTGCAGCCACTGCCAGTCATCACAGCCACCAAGGTGTTTTCATCAACATGGACTCTAGTCCCTTCACCATGAAAAAATGACAACTTTCTTTAGGCATTTTCAAGATGTGTCTTTCATAGGATATGACATTTCTTTCTTTCTTTCTTTTTTTTATCCTCACCTGAGGATATGTTTCCATTGATTTTTAGAGAATGTGGAAGAAAGGGGGAAAACAGAGAGAAAGACCAAAGTGAAAGGAACACTTTGATTGGTTGCCTCCTGCATATGTCCTGACCGGGGCCCCGGTCTGGGAGGAGCCTGCAACCTAGATACGTGCCCTTGGTCAGAATTGAACCCAGACCCTGCAGTCAGCAGGCTGGGGCATTATGCACTGAGCCAAACTGGTTAGGGAAGGATATGACATTTCTTAGCCTTCCAGCATCGGACCTTCATTTTTTTTCTCCAGGAGTGTGGTGGAAAAACCCTAGATCACCTTTTTGGATTCTTATTACCCAAGTTACTAAGAATATTACCAGTGGCATACAGGGAGCTTAGCCAATGAGCGGTAAGAAAAGGTGTTTCCTCCATAGTTCACTCAGATCATCGGCTTCACCCCTGCCCCTCCAATCCCAGCTCTACCCCTGCCCAGGGGACCCCCAAGCTCCTCCAATCACCAGCTTCACAGAGCCCAGGCCTCTGTGATCACTGGCTCTGATCCTGCCCCCTGCCATCACTGGCTCTGCCCTTGCCCCCCTGGCAACCTCTGGCCAAGGCTGCAGGCCTGGGCAGGGGACCCCCAGGTCCCTGCCATGCCAGCTCCTCCCCTGCCCCACTGCAGCCTCTGGCCAAGGCTATAGGTCTGGGCAGGGCACCCCCAAACCCCTGCTTTGCTGCCTCTACAAGTGCCCAAGCTCCTGTGATCTCTGGCCTTGCCCCTGCCAAGGCCTGAGGCCTCTGGACCAAGCCTTATGCCTGGGTAGGGCACCCTCATACCCCTCTGATTACCAGCTCTGCCCTTGCCCGTGCCTGAGGCCTCTGGCAAAGGCCTCTGGCCTGGGCAGGGGACCCCCAGCCCCCTCTGATCACCTGTTCTGCCCCTCAGGCCCCCCTCCTTCCCCTTCACCTTCCTGGCTAACAAGCGTGACCACTTCAGTGGTGGGGCTGAGCCAGACTGGGTGCCACCATCTTGTGGCTATGGGGGTGGCCATCTTTGTGACAGAGTGACACCTAATTTACATATTATTCTTTTATTAGATAGGATTGATCCCTCTTCCACTCATGCCCTCACCTTTTGGTGTCTGTATCCCTTGGTTAGGCTTATATGGATGCATACAAGTCCTTTGGTTGACCTCTTCCCCTTACCTCCACCCTCCCTTACCTTCCTTCTGAGGTTTCAGCATCTGATTGATGCTTCTCTATCTTTGGATCATTTTGTTCATCAGTTTATATTGTTTATTATATTCCACAAATTGATATAAATTCTTGTGCTACCCATTTTTATAGAGACTTTTATCTAGGGAAAGGTACTTAAACTCTACAGTATCTTCAACTGAAAAATGGGTATAAACCCAGGGAACAATAGATAAAATAGTAAGTTCAAAGAGCATTTCTGGTTCCCACCTGACACAGTGTATTTTTTGTTGCTATGCATATATACATAGATTGACAGATGGATATCGATATTAGATATGTGATCTATACTGTCTGTTTGTTTATGTGAATTTAGTCTTTACAAATTGACAGGTTTATAGCTACTGTAATTTAGATGTTGGTACATGCACTTATTTAGTGGGTTGGTTAAATAGTTGTGGGTGAGATTATTTACTCAGGCAATTATATGAGGCACTGAATAATTTTACCCCACTGTTCTGTGCAGAGATTGACAGTAAGGAAACCAAAAGAGCGCTGATACATCGGTGTTTCCTCATAGGTGCCCATGGCTCTCTGGTGGTTATTGCGTTTTCCTCTTAATCGAGATAACCTTGTCTTGATAAGTTGGCTAATCACTGACAATTGGCAGTTATATTTTCTGTCACTGATGGTGTTTTATATGGTGCATTGATCAATTCTGAAACCATTTCTTCTTCTTTCCTGTGTAGGAGAACTACTTCAACTAACTTTGTAGCCACATTTCATAAGCATTGCTGCTACTGCCCTGAAATATGACCATCTGGACGAGCTAAATAGTGGCATTTGGAGTTTCTGTTTTAGGGAAATGGATGTTCTTTGTGCTTTTTTATTGATAAGATTTTTTTCCCATTGGCTGTTATTCATTGATGAAGCACTAATGATGCTGAAGGAGCAGAAGTAGGAAACATCTGAGAAAGTCACGTCTGGCATGAGTGAAGTCAAATAGCTCTGCTTAGTTTTAATAGTATCTAATGGAATAGAGCATTATAGACATGATAGCTATACATTCTTTTAAAATTGTTTTAAAAAACATTAACGTATACTACAGCATTTGAGGAACACTACTACTTATTATCTAGCTTAAAAAATAACCCGTTATGTAGATTCTAAGCCACTATTTGCTTTGAACTATACTCTTAGGTTGCATCCACTGCTCTCCAACATATGAAAGTGATCGTGTTTAATTTAGGATTTACTAGTATTGCCAGGCATCATTATTTTACTATACATAAATGTCTTCAAATAATGTATGGCATACTATTTATTACAGGATCTGTTTTATATGTTCTTATATGGCAAGTAAATTTCTATAACAGGCTTTGCTTACTCAAGCCATACATGTTCCTGAGTTTCACTGGTATGTATTGTAAGTTCCTTATTAAATGCTGTATAATAATTTATTTCGTGAATTTAGTGCAATTTTGAAAGTTGGGTTGTTCCTAACCTTTGTTATTATAAACAGTAGTGTAATAAGTAATCCAGTCTGTATTTGAGGGGTATTTAAACATTTTTTTCTCTAAAATATGTACACAGAAGTTGCATTAGTATGCAAAGTATAGTCTTGAATGTTCAACCTTAATAAACTTTGTAAAACCTCCCTTGATACCAGCTTGCTATAAGATAGCATGTAGCTACTTATATGAAAATTATAAACAAATTCTCAAGGGAAACTACTATACCTAATTAGTTAATTTAGCAAGGGCACTTGATGTAAGAACAATACACAAAAATCAATCATGATACTATGTGTTAGCAATAAATAATTTGAAAATAAAATAGATGTTGATTTAGATATATAACAATAAGTATATAATTAAAACATATATAACAAATAAAATAGTTAAGTGTAAGCCAAGGAAAATACATACATGATATATATTTTCACTACTGAAAATATAAAAAAAACTAATATAAAATTATTCTAAATAAATTGTGAAATTTATTATGTGCATGGATTGGAAAGCTCTATATCATTGATATAAATTCTCCACAAATTATCTATTGATTTAAAACCATTTTAATTAGAATACTAATAGAATTTACTGTAAAGAATAGAAGCATATCCTAAAATGCAATGATTTTTTTTTTCTCTGTGGAAGACACTGTCAGGGAAATAAAAATATAAGCTACATGTTCAGAAAAACTGAATATCTGACATCAGGCTTGTATAGAGAATATGAAAAAACCTCTCAAAAATAATAAAAGATATAATTCAATATTTAAAACGAGCAAAATGCTTGAGCATATACTCTACCAAAAATATATAGCTGGCAAATAAGAATTTTAAAGAAATCCTCAATTATCATTACCATTAAATTCAAATAAAAATCACAATGAGAAACCACTATATATCTGTTAGAATGGGTAAAATTACAATACATACAAATGACAATACTAAATATTGACAAAGATGTGGAGCAAGTAGAATTCTCATATATTTTCAACAGGAGTGCTGAAATGGTCCAGTCATTCTGGAAGCAGATTGCAATTACTTGTAAAGTTAAGCATACACTTACCACATAACACATTGAGATTTGAATTCAACTTGTATAACCCCAAAATGATGCTATAATTCATCCACATACATTCACATTTTATGAGAAAATACTTCATTATTTTAGGGTTACTACTAGTATATTCCTTCCTTTTTACAATCCTAGAGATATTATGTCTAACGATGCCAGGTAGGATTATAAGTCCTATTTTAGAGATGAACTAAGACTCACCAATCAGTCTGTGTCTTATAGAGCATTCACTTGACTGTGCATAAGACCGTTTGAGTAATAAGACTCACTCATATGTGGAATCTAATGAACAACATAAATTGATGAACAAAAACAGACCCAGAGGCACAGAAACATCGAACAGACTGTCAGACCTCAGAGGGAAGGCAGTGGGGGGGGTGGGTGTGGAGGAGGGGAAGAAATCAATCAAGGTACTCATATGCACATATGCATAATCCATAGACACAGACAATAGGGTGGTGAAGACTTAGGGCAGAATAGGGGAGAGGGTAATAGGGGTGGGGAAAAGGGATATATATAATACATTCAATAATAGAGATTTATTAAAAAATAAAAACTAAAAAAAAGGCTATTATTCTATCTACTAGGAGCCCAGTGCATGAAATTCATGCACGGGGGGGGGGGGGGGGGGCAGGGAGACAGTCCCTCAGCCCGACCTGCACCCTCTCCAATATGGAGTTCTTGGGGACTCTCACAATCCAGGACCTCTGGTTCTTAACTGCTAACCTGCCTGTCTGCCCTAACCACTCTGCCTGCCTGCCCGCCTGATCCCTCTAACTGTCCTCCCCTGCCAGCCTGGTCACCCCTATTAACTTTCTTTTTTAACCCCTGAACGCACAATTGTATTTGACTTCCTTATTGGCTTCTTCCTCTCACACAATTTTTCTCCTTTATGTAACACTTTTCCTACTGACTCATCATTTATAAACTTTTCTTTCCTCCTTATTTCCTACTTCTGTGCCATCATCATTCTTCCCATTTTTCTACTACCCTCCTTTCCTTCCCACATTCCTTCTTTCCTTTATCTTTACCCCTGCCCACCCTCCCCTTTTCCTTCCTTCCCACCTTAATTTGTTTCTTCACTTCCTCCCTCTGACCTTCTTTGCTCCCTCCCCCATTCCTTCCTTCTTCCCATTTTCCGTTTAAGCTTTACCAGCTCCCCCTTTATAACTTTTCTTTCACCCCTCTTTTTCTCTCATCTTACCTTTGCCATACATTCTTCTCTACTTACTGCCACTGTTTTAATACCTATCTATCTACCTGCCTAATTATCCACTATCATTTTCTTTTCTGACTTCTACTTTTAAAATCTGTCCCCAGTACACAACTATACTTGGTTTTTATTATAGGCCCTACAGTTCACTCATACATCCTCTTTTTTTAACTCTGCTGTCCACTGACTCTTTTATAAAGTTCTTCCCTCCATCCTGTTCCACTCCTCTCCCACCTGGTTACTTCCCCCCCAAACTCTCTCTGGCTGCTGCTCCCTCCACCTGCCCCCTGCCTATCTCTCCAGCTCCTGGCTCCCACGGGTTCACCCCAGTTCTGAAGGGAGACAGGGCCTCTCACAGGAGACCCCTGCCCCTGTGGCAGAGAAAATGGAGCCAGCGAGAGAGTGGGCCCAGGAGGAGGTGTGTGTGAGAGAGAGGGAGCAGCCCTCCTTCCCTCATTAAAGCTTCCATGGGGAGGGGGCATTAACCCCCAGCTCAGGGCTCAGCCCCAGCCAGGTGACAGCTGACCATGCAGTCCCAGCACTGCAGCTGCAAAGCAGGAGCACCTCCACCTCAGGACCATCCACCCCTCCATTCAGGGACCCGCCAATGGCACAGCTTCTGTCTCCCCTGGACCACAGTGTGGGCTCTCTTCTCCCACCCTGAGGCTGCCGCCTGGATCGCGGGGCAGACAGAAGAGCTTAGCTGATGATAATTATTATTTTTATGGATTTCTGATTTTACAATCAGTTCTTTTCATTATATAAATATATATTAATTAAGGAGATAACTTTCCTAGATAAGAAAGGTTAAAATATAGCTCCCCTACAACAGTGAGGCAATTTGCACCATGCAGACATCAGCATGCTCCAGATGCGGTGTAAACAGAAAATGGCTTTTCTGATTATGAAGCATTTGTCTCAGAACATTCTGGGAGTTGGAACTTGGCTTTGGGCTAACATATGCCTTCGTACTGTTGGGAAGCAGTTGGTGGCTTCATGGATATTCTCAAATATCCGAGTCGATCAAAGATGACTCAAGCATCAAGAAATGGGGTGGGCGTGGGGGTTAAAATACAGCGTCTGGACTTCTTGGGGCATAAAGTGTCTCATGGTATGAGCTGGCACC
>PVJC01004323.1:47520-64651 GCA_004026665.1 Murina feae
ATTGAAGGGGAAGTAGGTAAGTCAGCTCATGACACCTATCCTTGTGCTTCCTCCTGTGCTAAGCCTTCAGAAGCTTCTAATCTGTTTAGGCAAAGTTGGATCAGCAGAATGTTTCAAATGAGACCCACCTACTGCCTGAGAATGTTTCCCTGGAGAACAGGGTCTGACTTGGGGATGAATGTTATTCTGGAATCCTTGTTAGAAAACTTCACTAATGTTCCACTGAACAGACACAGCTCAAATGGAAAACCAGGTCTTCCTGAGAGATTGTGAAGGTCTGTGGTGATTCTCCAGTGAAGAGTAGAGTAGAGGCTGATTTTTTTTAGATATAATATTTGACACACCTATAATTTTGTGTAGGAAATACCTGATTAACTTATACTTTGTGCCATCCTAAGGGATAAGAGAGGCATGTAAGAAAATGACTATATGTTATGAGTATTGCTATTCTAGAGCAGCACTGACCAATAGAAATGTAATGTGATATATATAGGTAATTACATAAGCCATTCCGTCTGCCCTGCAATCCAGGCGGCAGCTGTGGGGTAGGAGGAGCGATCAAGGTCCAGACCGCAGCCTTGGGCCGGCTCGCTCCTCCTGCCCCGTGGCTGCCACCTGGATCCCAGGGCAGAGGTCTTCCGTCTCCCCTGCTGGACCATGGTGCCCGGCTTCTCCTGGGGCTGTGGCCTCTGCCATCTTGGCTAATTTGCATATAGTCACCCTGATTGGCTGGTGGGCATGGCTTAGGCGTCCCAAATAAACAGTCAATTTTAATATTACACTTTTATTAGAATAGACAAGAATAAAAAAGTAATATGCTAATTAGATCAGATAGCCAAACAACCTTCCAGATGTCCTTCTAGACGTCCTTCCAGACGACCTTCTGGATGAAGCCAGGGCTGCGAGGGCCGAGCTCCTTGAAGGAGTTTCATGCATTGGGCCTCTAGTAGATATACAAAGCTTGGTATTACCATACAGAATAAGGCACTGCCAGATGTTCTCCATTACATGATGATATGAACATGACAAAGTCCATATCAGCACCACAGCTCATCTAAAATGCCATTACCTTATTATTTATTGTTTCTACTTTAAATTTACTTGAGATATACTTGACTTTTATGTTACTATGTCTATTTATTTTAGAATGTTCTACCTGTCAAAATGAAGGAATCTGATGATGTTCTTTCAATGAGGAGAATAGTAAATTTGCCTAGATAATAACAATAAAACACAAATTGTAAAAGTCTTAGTCATTTTTAAATAAGACACATTACACAAGGAACAATTATGCATGTAATTAGTTCACCATAATTAAAATAATGAATATACTTTAAATTCTATAAAAGGGTTTGTGCCCTTATTCTATCTTCCCTTTTATTTTTCTGTGCAAAAAAAGTTATAAGGAGTAAAAATACACCATGCTTTAAATATTGTAAACATATTGAAAATCTCCAAGGAACAGTATTGATATGGCATAATAATACTCAATCTTTTCTATGGTCCCAAAATTATAAGATTTCCCTATGTGCATAAGATCGTTTGAGTAATAAGACCCTGTAATGTATTGCACTTGAATTGGTTGATGTATTCTTCAATATATTTTAGGTTATTTATTTTCTTGACTTAAGGAATGATAAAATGCTAAGTGATTGAAGAATTAGGCTGGATAAGTATTTATTTATAAGAAAATATAAGTTTTTGGAAGAATGAAGAAGGATTCAAAAGTAATAAACACATTTTAATGTACTTTAAAGATATATATTAATCAGAGAGTTAAAACATGAGGAATTGGAATGTCCCAGAAAGGTAAATTATTCATTTAAAGTGTGATGTTGAGAAAAGAATGCAAAGCATATTCAAAGGAAGTTGGATGATCCATTGTTACTAAAGAAGAGAATTTCACTTGGTATAAGTGAGCATGCCACACAGACTTAGAAAGTAAAACAATAAGTTAGGGGCCAAGGAAACAAAATAACCTATTCAATCAACATTTATTTATATGTGCTCACTTTAATCAGTACATTTCTATTTTCTTAATGTTTTAGCAAATTTAATTCTATAAAGATTCAATTCTCTAGGAGTTACATAACACTATTACACAGAAGAGGAAGCAGAGACAGCCATTGCTCATATTAATAGACAGCTATCACTCTAATCCACCATCTACTCCACTCATGACTACTATGAATACATCTACAATTATACTGCTACCACTGTGACTACCATGGCCACCCTATCCCACGTCATCACTGCTACCAATCTAACCTGAGCCATTATCAGCTCTTCCCCGAGCTAACCAAACTTACCTTAATTGGTCCTCCACTGCTAACACACTCCTAAAAGTTTCTTCCCTATACAGTAGCCAGAGTTTTTTAAAATATAAATTTGACCATATAACCTCCTTATTTAAAAATCTATACATTCAGCAATAGCATTTGAATGAGTTTTATTAGTAAGCAACATTTTCAGTAATAAATAAGATTTCAAAAATAATGTAAGAATGTAGCTAAACTTCCATGTAACTGTAGCTTTAGTAATTGCTTACTGCATTAGTTTACACACTAGCACTATATGTGCTATGCACATTCTGATTTTATTAAAATAAAATGTTGAACTGCACAATAAAAAAAATCTATGTCTTCCCATTCTAATGAACAGACCCCAATCCTCCTTATGCTCTATAATACCCTTTTTATGATCTATCTTTTTAAAGAATATGTCACGCAATGATCTCCTTCATTTATTTTATCAAGTAATTGAGCTTTTCTGTTTTGTTTTGATTTTCTCTCAAATACACAAAGGTCACCTTACCTTTGGAATTTTTTATTTGATAACTTTTTTCTCTATAAAAATCTCTGCCCAATTTTTTAAAATATATTTTATTGATTTTTACAGAGAGAAAGGGAGAGGGATAGAGAGTTAGAAACATCGATGAGAGAGAAACATCGATCAGCTGCCTCCTGCACAAACCCCACTGGGGATGTGCCCGGAACCAAGGTTCATGCCCTTGACCAGAATCGAACCTGGGACCCTTCAGTCTGCAGGCTGATGCTCTATCCACTGAGCCAAACCGGTCAGGGCTCTGTCCAATTTTTTAAAACTTACTTGCTCACTTACCCAAAGATCTGATAAAGATTTATTTTTGACAAAATTATTCTCAAAACAAATAATATAATTGATTCCATTGTCCCAGACATGAGGTAATAAATTAAAAAGCAGAGAAATAGATAGTAATCCAAGAATTTGTCAAATATGGCCTACATTTTTACATTTCAATATACAAAAGCCCATTACAAGAACATTGCTTGAGAAGGAAATACTATATTTCTTCTGAAGTGACCAGTCCCCTCATCTCCAATTCTTCTGTATGACAGCTGTATTCTTTATTACAGTTGATTAAACCTGAAATCAAATGTTAAGAATATTCATCATTAGTACACATTTTAGCAGGCCATGAGTACTGAAGACAGAAAACATATAAAGACTAGAGGCCCAGTGCACAAAATTTATGCACTCTAGGGAGGGTCCCTCAGCCTGGCCTGCGCCTTCTTGCAGTGCAGGAGCCCTTAAGGGATGTCTGATTTCATCTTAGGACATCCTTAGTGCTGCCACAGAGGTGGGAGAGACTTCTGCAATGACTATGGCTCTTGCCAACCGTGAGTGTGGCTCAGGGCTTCTGACCACCAGGGCGCAGCTCCTGCATTGAGAGTCTGTCCCCTGGTGGTCAGTGAACCTCATAGTGGGAACCCTCACCCTAGGGGGTGTGACAAGCCTGAGTGAGGGGCTGAGGGCAGTTTTCAGCCTGGCTACAGCTCCCACTGACGCTCCTGGCCATCTGCCTGGGAAGCGATTGGGTGGCTGTGGCACATGCAGGGAGGTTTCAGGCCTCCCTGCCTGTGCTCCTGGCTACCCGATGGCCTCCCAGGGCAGACTGGCTAGTCCCGTCCCGAGGCTTCTACCTGGGAGGCGATGGGGTGGCGGTGGCCACCCGATGGGAAAGCATTGGCCAGCTCAGGGCGCCGGATGCCTTCCCAGGACGGAGGCTCCCAAGATGGCAGAGGCCGCAGCCCCAGAGAAGCTACACACCCAGGCTACAGCCTCCGCCATCTTGGCTAGGATAATTTGCATACAGTCACTCTGATTGGCTGGTGGGCATGGCTTAGGTGTCCCGAAGAAACGGTTAATTTTAATATTATGATTTTATTAGTTAAGAATCAAATGTTAAGATACTACAGCCCCAGTGCACGAGATTTGTGCACTGGTGGGGGGTGTGGCCTGTGGGGATCCACTGCTCTGGGATCGCTGCTCATCCAGCTCAGCTGAGTGGCTGTGGACTTGCCCTCTGAGTGGCTGCTCCCACTGCAGGAGAAACCGTTCATCCCTGTCAGCTGAGTGGAGCTCCCCCTGTGGGAGTGCACTGGCCACCAGGGGGTAGCTCCTGCATTGAGCACCTGCCCCCTGGTGGTGAGCATCATAGTGACTGGCTAACTGGTCATTCTGCCATTCAGTCACTGGGCTTTTATTATATACTAGAGGCACTCAGGGGAAGGGGTCTCTCAGCCCAGTCTGTGCCCTCCTTCTCACAGTTTGGGATCTTTCAGGAGATGTCTGCCTGCTGGCTTAGGCCCACTCCCTGGGGTATCAGGCCTAATTTGGCAGTCAGACATCCCTCTGGCAGCTTGGGAGCCCTTGGGGGATGTCCACTTGCCAGCGTTTGGAGGCCTAAGCTGCAGTCAGACATCCTTGGCACTGCTGAGGAGGTGTGAGAGGCTCTCAACACCACCACTGTACTGGCAGCCGTCAACCTGGTTTGTGGCTGAGCAGAGCTCCTCCTGTGAGAGTGCACTGACCACCAGGGGGCAGCTCCTGCATTGAGCATCTGCCCCCTGGTGGTCAGTGTGTGTCATAGTGACCAATCATTTCCAGTCATTGTGCTGTTAGGGTCAATTTGTATATTACCCTTTTATTATATAGGATAGAGGCCTGGTGCATGGGTGGGAGCCAGCTGGTTTGCCCTGCAGGGGTTCCACTGGGGTGCCAGGCCATCCTGGGTAAAAGGCTAAGTGCCATTAGTTTTCAGACTGGCCACACTACCTTCAGAGAGGGAGTTCCTGCTGGGGTGCCTGGCTAGCCTGGGTGAGGGGCTGATGACTGTTTGCAGGCTGGCCACAGCCCCTTCAGGATGGGGGTCCCCACTGGGTCACCTGGCCATCCTGGGTGAGGGGCTTATGGTTGTTTGCAGGCAGGCCAAGGCCCCCTGCACCCCAAGCTCCCAGGTAGGCTGGCTGGAAGCAGGTATCAGGGATTTATTTATCTTCTATAATTGAAACTTTGTTATCTTGAGCAGAGGCCACAGCCGGGCATGGCAGACAGGAAGCTTGGCTACCTCCATTGCCAGGGCAACCAAGTCTCCTGCTTGCTCCAGCTCCGTGGCTGCCAGCCACCATCTAAGTTTGGTTAATTTGCATATAGTCATTCTGATTGGCTGTTGGGGGAGGTTTGGGGTGTAGTGGAGTGATGCCAATTTGGATATTTCTCTTTTATTAGTGTAGATGACATAGGATATATATAGGATACATATATATATATATATATATATATATATATATATATATATATATCAGATATATATATGTATAATCTAATAAAATAGTAATATGCTAATTGCATCACTTTGCTACATCCCAAGTCATGCCCATAAGCTAATAAGAGTGACTATATGCAAATTAACCCAACCAAAATGGTGGCCGGCAGCCACAGAGCTAGAGCAAATAGAAGGTTTTGTTTCTCCGGTGATGGAGGAAGCTGCCTGCTTAGGCAGGCTATGGCCTCCTCTCAAGACAAAAAAGTTTCAATTATAGAATATAAGTAAACCCCAGATATCTGCTTCCAGCCAGCCTTGCTGGGAGCTTGGGTCACTGTAGTCTGTGGGCAGCCTGCAAATAGCCATCAGCCCCTCACCCAGGATGCCCCACCCTCATAGGGTGAGGGTCCCTGCTGGGGGGCTTGGCCAGCCTAAAAATGGTCTGCAGCTCTTCACCCAGACTGGCAAGGCTCCCCAGGAGGGACCCCCACCCTGAAGGGCTGTGGCCAGCCTGAAAATGGCTCTCAGCCTCTCACCCAGGCTGGCCAGGCACCTCAGGAGAGACCCCTGCCCTGAAGCAGGTGTGACCAGCCTGAAAAGAGCCATCAGCCACTCACCCAGGCTGGCCAGGAACCCCAGTGGGACCCCTCACCCTGATCTGGGACACCCTTCAAGGCAAACCAGCTGGCCCCCACCCACGCACCAGGCCTCTATCCTATATAAGGATAATATGCAAATTGACCTTAATAGCAGAACAACTGGGAATGACTGTTCACTATGATACACACTGACCACCAGGAGGCAGGCTCTTAATACAAGAGCTGCCCCTGGTGGTCAGTGCACTCCCACAGGGAGAGCTCTGCTCAACCACAAGCCAGGCTGATGGCTGCCAGTACAACTGTGATGGTGGGAGTCCCTCCCTGTTGGGGTGCCTGGCCAGTGTGGGTGAAAGGCTGATGGCTGGTTGCAGGCTGGCCCCAGCCCCTTCAGGGTGGGGGGTTCTGCTGGGATGCCTGGCCATCCTGGGTGAGGGGCTGATGGCTGTTTGCAGGCTAGCCACAGCCCCCAGCGAGCCTGGCTAGACGCAGGTATCTGGAATTTATTTATCCTCTATAATTGAAACTTTGTTGCCTTGAGTGGAGGCCATAGCTGGCCTAGGCAGGTGGGGAAGTTTAGCTTCCTCCATAGCCAGAGCAAGTAAATGTCTTGTTTGCTCTAGCTCTGTGGCTGCTGGCCACCATCTTGGCAGGGTTAATTTGCATATAGTTGCTCTGATTGGATGGTGGACTTGGCTTGGCTGGTGGACGTGGCTTGGATGTAGCGGAGTGATGCCTAATTTACATATTACTCTTTTACTAGTTTATATCCACTCTAATAAAAGTGTAATATTGAAATTGACCACTTCTATGGGATGCCTAAGCCACGCCCACCAGCCAATCAGAGTGGCTGTATGCAGATTAACTCAACCAAGATGGAGACAAGTGCAGTGCAGGCAACAGGGTGAGTGGGAAGTATGGGGCAGGTGACGGGCCGGGGTGTGTGGGGTGGGGGGGTGCGATGGGTGGGTGGCAGGTGGTGTGTGTGGGGTTAATGGAGTGTGATGGGCGGGTGGCAGGCCTCAGGTTGGGCAGGTACAGGCCAGGCTGAGGAACCCCCTGAGTGCACAATATATTGTGCTCCAAGCTCCTAGTATATGTATATATATATAGAGAGAGAGGGAGAGAGAGAGAGGAGAGGAGAGAGAATATTATAGAATTAGTTGTGAATTAAGAATCTTTGCATGAGATTTACACAATAGCTTTTTAATTAGTACTTAGGCCATAAGGATGTAAATGTTATTTGTTACTAAAATTAGAAATATAGCACCTATTTGTAATCAATGTGAAATCAAATTAAGTGACTCCAGAACACAGACATAGACATTCAATACCTTTTGCAATGCAATATGCTCACTGAGTTTTTGAAGAGCAGTAATCCCTTTGTAAAAATTATTGAGCCAGATCATGCATGTCAAGTTCTCTAAGAAGCAGAAGTGCAAATTTTATGGTTCACTCAAGTAGCAGGCACATTATTGTTTCTAGTGTTCATACTCTAAAACAAAGATAAAGATATCAAAATTATATTTCATTGCTTCATCTTTCTTCAATAGGTGTGGTGATAATGTGTCATGTTTTTCATCACATAGCAAGTTTTGAATGCCTCTTATTTAGGTTTAAGTGAATTCTCATACCATTACTTATTTCTCACCAAGGTCCAATCAGAATTTTCTTTCCTAGCCTCCCATATAGCTTGAATATTTCACAGCGGTTCCACCTTCTCAATTCTAAATGCAAGACCTTATTCTGAAAAGAGCAATGAAGGCATCAAGCCCAGACATTATTCATGCCTGGCAAGAATGATGGCCAAATGTCCTGGATTATTTTAAAGCCAGATTTGAAAAAAAGTTTTCTGACATTCAGTGACCACATCAACAGTGTAAAATGTGGTGCCTCCATCCATCCCTGCCTGTTGTAAGGTCTTTGCCAGAATGATCCCATGTTGGGATATGTGGCCATATAATAATTTCTAGGCCTTATTTCATAAGCAACTTAAAGATTCAAATATCTTTCAGTAAATTGCATTTACACTTCAATCGGCTGCTTTGTGTCTTCCTTTTTGCCCTTTTCCCTCTTTTTTTCTTTCATCCTCTCATTTTTTCTTTTTTTTTTTAATGTAGAAATTTTCATTATATCAGAAATTGATGGCAAACATAGTTATAGGTTGTGAAAACTTAAGGAAATGAAACTCTAGGCCTGGTTATCTGGCCTGACTGCGTTGCTAGGCAGGGAGGCGCTACTGAATTTCCTTTGGCAACAATAGTCACACTTCTTTTCTCGTATGTCTGTGTTGCATAAATGCCCTAAAATAATCTGTTTCAGGCAGGCGCCTTGTTGGAAATGTAGATATTCTTCAGCCCTTACTCATGACCTCGTTTCAATGCCTCCGGTGTTATACTCAAGTCAAAACCTGTTTGCTTGAGAGTGGATGAGGTTGGACAAACCTGGAATAAGGCTTCCATAGCAAAATAATTCAAAGATTTTGCCAGAAGACAAAAAATGTAGAGAATTAATGTGGGGATGGATTTTGACAATTTTAGGTTTTTAGAACATAAAATGAGAACTAATAAGCATATACACACCAGAGATTCTGAATTCAATGCACTAGTGAAGGGGTGGGACAAATATTTTTTTCTCTTTTTCTGTAAAAAGCAAGATAATACATATTTTAAGATTTCCAGACCACATTATTTTGGTCATGGCTACTCAGTTTTTCCACTGCATTAAGAAGATAGCCACAGATGATACATAAATGAATGGAAACAACTGTATTCTTTTAAAAATGTATTTGCTTCCGTTGGTCCTGGGCTGGGTTGGACTGCCGGCTGTAGTTTGCTGGCGTTTGTGATGGTTCATATATTACCAGTAATTTTAAATGCTTGTTCGTGTGGTTAACTGAAATCTTTCCTCCAGAATAAGCAAAAGGTAAATGAGTTTGAAATATAAAAGAAGAAATTTGAGGGCTTCGTCAGAGAGGAATTAATCACCAATTCACCAAAACTACTAAGCTATCTACCAAGGCCATACTGTGTACTGGTTGTACAGTGGAGAAACGAGCTTCCTGTGTTGTGAAAACACTGAAGATAGTCCAGACTTGAATTATCACCATGGTCTCTTGCCCGGTTTTCAGATTTAAATTATGATACAGTCCTAAAGCGTCTTGAAACAACATAAGGCTATTTATCTGTAGAAAGAACCCTGTGAGAACATTAGAAATACAGATTGTAAATCTCCCTTCTATCCATCCTCAAAGAGATCTATGGCAAATTGTCAGAATATTTATATCAGAAAAACAGAAACTATTTAGAAAAATCCATCATTATTAGAAACTCTCTAAGCATGCCACTGTCAATCAGTCAACATAAAAGTTTACTACAGTCCAAGCACTAATGTAAGTTTTAATTGAGTCCAACTCAAGGTGTAGCCTCCTGAGCCCTGAACATTGTCTTAATTATTTACCCAGTTCCTGTATGTAGAACTATGGTTGTTGTGCTCACCAAGTAAAAGAAATTCAACATTCCCTGCCCAATTCCTGGTTAGGAATATCAAGTGGAAGCCCTGGAATCTCTCTTTTCCTATCAAAACTTCTGCATTTCATAGAAAGTTGCGATAGATGTGAAAAATGCATGCTATTTGATATCACTGTCTTTCCTACTCAAACTTGGACTACTATAATAACTACAGCAAGTAATAACAAATAAAATGTATGTTTTATTGAATAAAACATTTTACATCAATAATTTCTTTTAAAAAATATTTTTATAGCTTTCAGAGAGGAAGGGAGAAGGGAGAGAGAGGGAGAGAGGGAAAGAGAGAGAGGGAGGGAGGGAGGGAGAGAGAGGGAGAGAAAGAGAGAGAGAGAGAGAGAGAGAGAGAGAGAGACAACAATGATGAAAGAGAATCATTGATCAGCTGCCTCCTGCATGCCCCACACTGGGGATCAAACCCACAACCAGGGCATATGCCCTGACTGGGAATTCAACCTTGACCTCCTGGTTCATAGGTTAATGCTCAACGACTGAACCACACAGATTGAGCAACAATTTCTGTTTTTAAAAGTTCTTCTTCCGTAGCCAGTTTTGCTGAGTGGATAGAGTGTCACCCCGAGGACTGAGGTCCCAGGTTCCATTCTGGTCCAGGGCATGTACCTAAGCTGCAGGCTCAATCCCAGCTCTGGTCATGGATCCTGTGGGGGAGGCAATGAGTCCAGGTCTCTCTCTCTCTCTCTCTCTCTCTCCCTCCCTCCCTCCCTTATATTTTCTTTATAAATCAATGGGAAAGTATCCTCAGGTGAGGATTAACAACAATTGAAGTTCTGCCTGTTCATTGTATTATGCACTTCTTCATTTTTACAAATAATATTTCCATCTTTCATGTGGTCGTGCCTTCCTCATTTTCTGTTGTTAGTAAATAAAATCTATTAAGAATGTTATCTCTGCTGGAGTAACCCATAGTATCTCTGCTGTTGAGATTATAGGGTTTGCAAAGGGAATGAAAAGGCAAAGAAAGTGTAATATTGAGAATAGTCCAACTTTGAAAGCACTTTCATTCTAGCATGAAACATAAGAACATAAATTTAAGTATAAATAGCAACAAACACTTATTTATTCAATCTGGGGAAATTTTTCTTTGTGACTGCATTTCAAATATTGCGTTTTTGTTCCAATAGCTTACTCCTTTGAAATAATTGGCTTAACCATGTCAAAATAATGTTTTTAAATGTCTCATTATGTGTTTTATTTCCCAATAAGAGGAAAAAATGAGATATTGTGCATCAACATGCTGATTATAAATGTAGAAATAGTTGTTTGAGAATAGTTCTCATGACCAGTAATGCACTGGACTCTATATTTCTTCATCACCCTCATCCAAAAGAATTTTATTTATTTATTGTCTTTAGATTCAATGTTTTTTGATCACTCAGGGCCCTTGTTTATACATGAGTTCTATAATAAGATTTTCTTGCAGTTTTGTGTATATATATATATATATATATATATATATATATATATATATATATTTTTTTTTTTTTTTTTTTGCCTCTTCTCTCTGGTCATCTGAGCTAGAATCATTGATTTATAGGGCACCCCATTAGGAAATGTGACTCCCCTTATGTGTGTCTTGCCTTATGGGTGCTAGCCAATGTGAACAATTTTTTGCCTTGTATCATCCCAGTTCCTATGGCTTTACTAAAGATAATCCTAATATATAAAAACCCAGCGTTCATAATGTCCAAAACGACTGAGGGCTTGAATGACCGGAAGTCAGTCCTACAGTCAGTGCTGGGTTGCTGTGGTGATCCAGCACTGACTGCCGAGGGGCTGCTGATCAGTCCCAGAGAGGGGCCTGGAGAGAGAAGCAGGGTCTGATCTAAAGCCTCCATGGCAGCTGTTGATCAGCCCTTGCTTCTCTCTTTCTCTCTGGGCCGGCCAGCAGCTGTGCCTATCTTTCTCTTTAGGCCTCCATGGGGGCTGCTGATCAGCCCTGACTCTCTGATCAGGCCCAGAGATAGGCCCAGAGATGCTGACTGGCGTAGAACCTGACCAATCAGAACCAAATATGAGTGAACTGTGAGGAGCCAATGGCTACCTGGGAGGCAGAGATTTTGACGCTGACTGGCATAGAAACCAACCAATCAGAACCTAATCTGAGTGAACTGTGAAGGCAGAACCTAAGGTGGAGGCTGAGGAGGGGTTTTAAGGGCAACAGCTGTTTGGTGTAAGATGTAAGAAAGTGGTTCAATTTTTTAATGACTGGTTTGGCAGTATAGTGCATATGGCTGGCTATCAGTCTAAATATAGGGATTATGTATTTTTGTCTGCCAAGAGCATCTCCTCCTGCTAAAAAAGGCTCCCCCCTCCCATTTAAGCAATCCTATCCTATATAATCTATCTATACTAATAAAAGGGCAATATGCTAATTAGACTGGGTTGACCATCCATCTTCCAGACGTCCGACTTCCTTCTGGACAAAGCCACGGTGGTGGGGGCCGAGGCTGGGGCGATCAGGCCGGCAGGGGTGGGAAGTTGAGGGCAATGAGGCAGGCAGGTAGGCAGAGGTAGTTAGGGGAGATCAGTAGGCAGACAGAGGCAGTTAGGGGCAATCAGGCAGTCAGGCAGGTGAGTGGTTAGGAACCAGCAGTCCCAGATTGAGAGAGGGATGTCCAAGTGCTGGATGTCCCTGTGGGATTGGGCATAAACCAGCAGCCAGACATTCCCCAAGGGTCCCCAATTGGAGAGGGTGCAGGCTGGGCTGAGGTAACCTGACCCCCGTGCACAAATTTTGTGCGCCGGGCCACTAATCACCTGATAAAAGTATGGGCGTGGAACTGGTCAGAAAGTGGTCATTGGCATGGTGAACTCCATACAATTTTCACAATCTATATAATTTTCTGTGCATATAGAATGATGTCATTGATGGATTACAATCATTTAATAATTGTTGTTGTAATTTAGCTTTGAAGTAACAGTGAAAGTTCTCTGAAATCAGTCTAAATGAACCTTACAGCTTGGCATTATGCAATGCACAAGAGTTAGTTATCTTACTCTTTTGTAATCCCAGGAAGGTGTAATATTTTAAAGTGCCTGATGTTCTACTAAGAAATTATGTTTCAAAATACAGGTATTTTTCACACTTCTTTATACTATAGGAGAAAACTGCCCGGCACACAATTTCATGATTTTAATTTGTCTTCCAATGTAGATTAGTTTAGATGAGAGTACTTGTTGATCACAGACCATGAGTATACAGTCTGCTTGGAAATTATGTTTTTGTTTCAATAAATACTTTTCTTATTTTAGCTATAGATGGTGTTCTTTGAATTTGGTTAAAGTCCTTTGATAATATTAGACTATCCCAAGTGGATACCTGATATTGTTAACCATTTCTATTCTTCAAAATACCTATTTTATAATGATATATTAATGGACACCTATAATGGATATAGATAACTATTTCAATAATGGATATATTAATATTTTAAAATTATCAGAAAGAAAATACAGATTCGACGATTTATAGTCATATACCTCTTGATATTCTCAGCTCATTGTGCCATGACATATATCCTTATAAGTCTGGCTCATGGTAAGTACAAGGGAAAAATGATAAAAAGGAAATCCAAATTAGAAGAAAAGTCAGGGAAAGATTCAAAGGAGGTTATCTTCCAATTGCGTTTGGGAAATAAACAAGATCAACCAGGTTAAATAGCTAGAAATCTATACTAATAAAAGGGTAATACACTAATTAGACCAAATAGACCAAACTTCTTCTGGATGTCATTCCGGATGTCCTTCCTGACAAAGCCAGGGCCTGGGAAAAGCCGCTCAGGACCCCAGGTGCCTGTGGCTGGCCCAGGTGAAGCCACCCAGGGTCCCCGGTGCCTGCGGCTAGCTGTAGGGAGGGAAGCCTGGGTCCCAGTTGCCTGCAGTCGGCCTGAGAAGAGAACTCTGGGTCCCGGGTGCAGGCACTGAGGCAGAGGCAGTTAGGGAGGATCAGGCAGGCGGGTGAGTACTTAAGGGTGATCAGACAGGCAGGCAGGCAGAGTGGATAGGGGCGATCAGGCAGGCAGGCGAGTGGTTAGGGGTGATAGGATAGGCAGGTAGGTGATCATTTAGGAGCCAGCAGTCCTGGATTGTGAGAGGGATATCTGACTTATGATTTCAGGATTGGGCCTAAACTGGCAGTCAGATATCCCCCAAGGGGTCCCAGATTGCAAGAGAGTGCAGGCCAGGCTGAGGGAACCCCTCCCATACATGAATTTCATGCACCGGGCCTCTAGTTGTAAAATATAAATAAAAAAATATCATCCTAACTTATAAATATTCCAGGAATTCCAAGTCACTTTTAAATTTCAATTCTTAATTGTCTAAATTCGTCATAGTCAAAATAATTGCAATGTCTAATCAGGATTCAGTTTTGTACATGATAAGCAATTACTACCTTAGATCATGAAACTGAAAACTTACTAGTGCTGACATTGCATTTTAAATGAAAATTGTAGGAGAATTCTCTACATATCTAAACTAATAAAAGAGTAATATACAAATTAACCACCACTCCGAGACACCTAAGCCAAGCCCTCCAGCCAAGCCATGCCCACCAGCCAATCAGAGCGACTATATGGAAATTAACCCAGCCAAGATGGCAGTTAATTTGTATACACAGGCACGGAGTGAAGACTGAAGACAGCCTAGAAGGAAGCCCAGTTCTGCAGAAGGGAGCCAAGCAGCAGAGAAGGGAGGAAGCAAGGTAGCAGAGATGGGAGGGAGTGAGGCAGTGGAGAAGGGAGCGAAGTCTGCCGAGGCAGACTTCGCTCCCTTCTCTGATTTGCTCCAGCTCAGGAAGCCCTATTCTTGCAGGAATAGGCTGAGGAAGCCCTATTCTTGCAGGAATCTTCCTGCAATGGGCCTCTAGTTATATATAAATCATAACATTATTTGTGTATCAGTTTAATTATATTTACCTTTGAAGTGCAAAAGCAACCAATCAAGTTTGCAGTTCCTTCACATGGAATTTTATAATGCTATTTTCAAGTTGATTGAAGACATTTTCTGTCCTGTAAGGGCATCAGTATGGCAGTTAAAATGTCAGCTTTAACTACAAATAAATGAATGACTCCTGAATGTTTTTTTAAGGCAAACTCCTATAAAAGGTTCAGAAAAGTTACTCTACATCTTAATAAGCAATCTATACATTAACTCATTAGTTCACAAAATAAATGCTATTTTTGATAATCAATTTGTGACAGATGTATTTAAGAAGATCTAATGATCAATCACACAGAGATATATTTTCTTCATACAGTATGTTCACTATTATGTTTTAAACTTATAGATTATAAAGTAACTTGTTTACCTTGCAGTACGTCATTAATACATACTTGTGTGTGAAATATATAATCTCACATTGCTATAATATCAAGTTATTCTTACCCCCATGAAAAAGAAGAAAGTCCCAAATTCTGAATATTTAATAAGTCACAATTTCCTAGAAAAAAAATGCTATTAAAACAAAATTAACATTTATTTACATACATGTTCTCATTAACCAAAATTTATCCACTTAATTTGAATGATACCATAGAAAATAAATTGTTTGAAAAATAGGTTGTCTCATACATTAAATTTTAACTCTGATCTCTCTATTTGATACAGGTCTAATTTATTAAAAATAATAGGTTTAGGAGCTCAAAAAAACTGTACAGCAATTTGTAATCTTACAAATACCAACAGAAGTTCCTAGTTCACAAAAATTGTTATGGAAAATTATTTGAATTAATCATCTGAAACATTCTATGTCAACGAAATCATAGAGCAGAAAAGTGCTCAAATTTGTGCTTTTTGGTTATGATGTGCTTTTAAATATTGGGTTCTAATATATAGCACTATGTGAATAGCATAGTTTATGGACTATGTAGATATTCTCTTATTCTTCCTAGTCTAGACCCCAGTAAACCAGTCATTTTGAAAACTGGCTCCTTTATCTGACCTGTTTTCTGAATGATATACTATTCACTATCATTGAACCATTAGTTTACACACCAATTTGGTTTGCTTAATAATTATGCTTAGTAATACCTAATAATAATAATAATAGCCCCTTAGATTGAGAGAAGTGAAGGGCATCAAATCCATTTTGTCTCACTTATTTTTTCTAAAATATCTAATTCATTAATACTAAAATATATTAACTTTCTTCTTTATTTTTTAGAATTTCAACTAGAAATTCAACTAGAAAATTAAAATTGGCAGCCTACCAAAGCACAGTTCTCTGTTGTATATCTTTTCAAACTAAAAGATCAATATCAATCTTGAAATTTTACTGAATGATATATAAATCTACTATGATGCCCGGTGCACAAAAATTTGTGCACTCAGGGTGGAGGGAGTCCCTCAGCCCGGCCTGTGCCCTATCACAGTCTGGGACCCCTCAGTGGATGTCCTATGATGGCCCCAGTCTGCCAGGTGCCTTTTGTGTGTGTGTGTGTGTGTGTGTGTGGCCACTGGGGACCTGCCCCCAGCTGCATCTGAGGCTCGGAGCAGTCCTCCTGTGTGTGTCTACTTGCTGGGGACCTGCCACCAGGCACACCGTGGAGGCTTGGAGCAGGCACTCCCTCTATGTTGATCTCTCAGACTCTTGCCCTCCCCTGCATGTTATTCTCTTTTTTGAGCTGTGGCCAGGGCTGGGTGCTGCCTGCCTCCCAAGCTTGCCTACTGCCCATCTTCCTCCAGCCACCAGAAAGCAGGGAAAACCCCGCCTCGTGGTCAGGCCAGCCTTTTCCTGCTCCCTGATCCTCAGAAGGGACCTGGGAAGCCACCAAGCAGGCTGCCAACTCTTTCCCACTCACCCGTCCCCTGCTGCCTTCCTTTCCCACTTCCCGGTGCCTCCAAGGGGTCTGGGGAGCTGCCAAGCAGGACCCCGGCCCCTGTAGCCTTGCTTTTCCACTCCCCGGTGCCCCACAAAGGGCCTGGGAAGCCCACCAAGCAGGCCACAGACCCTTCCGCTGCCTCTTTCCCACTCCCCGGCCCGCCACCTTGCTTTACCACTTCCTGGTGCCCTGCAAAGGGCCTGGGAAGCCCACCAAGCAGGCCACTGACCCCCTGCTGCCTCTTTCTCACTCCCTGATGCCCCGCAAAGGGCCTGGACAGCTGCCAAGCAGGCCGCCAACCTCCTGCCACCTCTTACCCGCTCCCCGATGCCCCACAAAGGGCCTGGGAAGCCCACCAAGCAGGCCGCTGACCCCCTGCTGCCTCTTTCTCACTCCCTGATGCCCTGCAAAGGGCCTGGACAGCTGCCAAGCAGGCCGCCAACCTCCTGCCACCTCTTACCTGCTCCCCGGTCTGCAACCTTGCTTTCCCACTTCCTGGTGCCCTGGTGCCCTGGTACCACTTCCAACTGCCAGCCTAGGCAGGCAGTTGCAACAGAACCCTTTGGTTTGCTCTAGTTC
>PVJC01004324.1:0-64663 GCA_004026665.1 Murina feae
TTTAATTTATGCCAGTTGCTAAATGGAATGAAATCTTATGTCCAGGCAGCTGATGAGAACTTAGTAAGAAGAAAACTGGTCCACCTCTGCCAGCATGGCTATCTGTCTTTGGTTGAATGGAACTTTTCCATGCTACCCTACTCTTTTTAAAAGTTAAATTTATTGGAGTGACATTGGTTAATAAAATTACACAGGTTTCAGGTATACAATTATACAATATATTATCTGTATATTATATTGTGTTTATCAACCCAAGTTAAATCTCCTACTGTCACATTTATCTCCTCCTTTACCTTCTTCTACTTTCCCCCACCACCACTTTTCCTCTAGCAATAACCATACTGTTGCCTGTGTCCATGAGTTTTTCTTTTTTGGTCTTTGCTTAGTCCCTTCACCCTTCTTATTTAGCCCCCAACCTCCTTTCTTCTGGCACCTGTCTGTCTATACTCTATATCCATGCGTCTGTCTCCACCCTGTTTGTTAGTTTATTTTGTTCATTAGATTCTACATATAAGTGAAATAATATGGCATTTGTCTTTATCTGACTGGCTTATTTTACTCAGGATACTACTTTACAGATCAAAAAAGATAAGATTTCCTTCTCTTTTATGGTTGAGTATAATCCCATTGTGTAAATGTACCACAGCATTTTTATCCACTCATCTACGGATGCGCACTTGGTCCACTTCCAAATCTTGGCTATTATAAGTGATGCTGCAATGAACATAGGGCTGCATATATTCTTTTGAATTAGTGTTTTGGATTTTTTCATATATATTCCCAGAAGTGGAATTACTGGATCATAAGGCAGTTCTACTTTTAAATTTTTGAGATAACTCATAACTGCTTTCCACAGTGGCTGCACCAGTCTGCATCCCCACTAACTGTGCACAAGAGTTTCCATTTTCTCTACATCCTCATCAATACATTTTGCTTATTGATTTATTGATAATAGCCATTCTGAAAAGTGTGAGGTGATATCTGATAGTGGTTTTAATTTGCATCTCTTTAATGATTAGTGATGTTGAACATATTTTCATATGTCTTTTGGTCATCTGTATGTCCTCTTTGGAGAAGTGTCTATTCAGGTTCTTTGGCCATTTTTTTTTAATTGGATTGGGGTGTGTGTGTGTGTGTGTGTGTGTGTGTGTGTGTGTGTGTGTACTGAGTTTCAAAAGTTCCTTATGGCCCTGGCCTGTTTGGCTCAGTGGATAGAGTGTCAGCTGTCAGCCTGCGGACTGAAGGGTCTCAGGTTCGATTCCCGCCAAGGGCACATACCTTGCGTGCTCGATCCCCAGTAGGAGGCATGCAGGAGGCAGCTGATCAGTGATTCTCTCTCATCATTGATGTTTCTCTCTCTCTCTCTCTCTCTCTCTCTCTCTCTCTCTCTCTCTCTCTTTCTCTCTCTCTCTCTCTCTTTCTTCCTCTCTGAAATCAATAAAGAAATATATATATTTTTAAAAAGTTCCTTATACATTTTGGATATTTACCCCTTATCAAATGTGTTGGCAAATATGTTCTCCCATTCAGTGGCTTGTCTTTGTGTTTTGTTGATGGTTTCCTTTACTTTGCAAAACCTTTTAAATTTGATGTAGTCCCATTTGCTTATTTTTCTTTTGTTTCCCTTGCCCAAGATGCTATACCAGAAAAATTATTGCTAGGAGGAATGTACGAGTTTCATGCTGCCTTACTCTTCCTTGCACAGCCCATTCCCCAGTTTTGGCATTGCCAGCACTGTCTACCCACCAAATGGGACCCGTGAGATTCTCTCAGTGCCCATTGGTAGGTATCCAAAGCCTCACACCTCTACTCATTACTGGGAGGGTCCTGAGAATATTAATTCTTGGGCATCAAAGGATGAAAGGCAAATGGTAAGCAGTTAATACATAGTTTGGAGAGCATAGCTGACAAACCATTAAGAATTTTCTCTTAGAAATTAATCACTTAATAGATGCTTAAGGTTTCCTGCTGCATATAAAATATTGTAATAGGGGTAGAAGACATAACTGTAGCCTTCATAGGGCTTACAAATCAGTTGAGAAGACAAACCAGATATACCAATCCTATATAACAAAAGGGTAATATGCAAATCGACCGCAACGGCTGAACCACTGATGGCTATGACATGCACTGACCACCAGGGGGCAGATGCTCAATGCAGGAACTGCCCCCTGGTGGTCAGTGAGCTTCCACAGGGGGAGCACTGCTCAGCCACATGCCTGGTTCATGGTTGGCAAGCACAGCAGCAGTGGTGGGAGCCTCTCCTGCCTCTGCAGTAGCACTAAGGACCCCTCAAGGATGTCTGACTGCCAGCTGCAAGTGGACATCCCTCGAGAAGTCCCGGACTGCGAGAGAGCACAGGTCGGGCTGATAGACACCCTCCCTCCCCCCAGTGCATGAATATCATGCACTGGGCCTCCAGTAATAAATAAAAGTAAAATAACAATAATATAATTAAATTTTTTTAATGCTGGAGCTTTAGATAGGCTTTCAAGCTCAAATATTTGAATAAGGGCTAAAACAAGCTGATATGAACAGATGCAATTATTTATTCAGTTAGGCAGTGATATTTATTGTAAGGCCATCATGTGCTGGCCATTTTACTATACGACTAATCATAAGTGAATAAAATAGACATCATGCCTGCCCTCTGGGTCAGAAAGAGTGGTGATAAGGTAACAAAAGAAATACATGATTACTACATATAGGTTTGTGTTTGCCCACAATTTGTGTACATGTGTCTATATACATATTTGTATGATTTCAAGTAATAAATAAGTAATAAAATAAATTCATGGGATGTCTGTGATAAAGGAAAGTGATAGGGATGGTGGAAATGAAGAGGATGAAGAGAGTGGGTGGTTTGGGCATGTGCTGAGAGGGGTGAGAAGGAGGCAGACATGAGAATTGTGAGCTGGACAAGTGTTTGAAGGAGAAGGAACAGCCCCAGGTGGGGCAGAGTTTGAATGGGGAGTCAGAGGACATGGGAGCTGGGCAGAGGGAAGTGGCTGGATTGCAGTGGGAAAGGTGGGTAGGGAGGGCCTGAGGGCAGCACTCAGGAATGCTCAGGAAAGAGTGAGTATGCAGTTGGGCTGAGAGGAGGGCTCTTGAAAGGCAGAGCTAAACAGTACATTGGGGCTGATTAAAAGGAGTTTTAAAGCTGGTGTAACTCTTTAGATGGGCACACAGAAGGGTGACAGAACTGGGCATTAACTTGCTAGACAGACAGGTGACTGTCTATCAGGAGATTATTTCCATGTCTGTCCTTTCATTATTCTCTGTCTTTGACAAGGATGAAATCACCGGCTCAAACAGAAACCCTCTGTGTTTGCTATTGTAGATGTCAAGTGGGCATTCACAGGGCCTGCAACAAATGCTACTCGATCAGATCCAGATTAACATTCTTCTTTTTTAAAAAAAAATATATTTTCTGCCTATTAAAAAATACATTTCTTTATTGATTTCAGAGAGGAAGGAAGAGGGAGAGATAGAAACATCAATGATGAGAATCATTGATTGGCTGCCTCCTGCATGCCCCCTATTGGGGATCAAGCCTGCATCCAGGGCATGTGCCCCCAACCAGAATCAAACCTGGGATCCTTCAGTCCTCAGGTTGATGCTCTATTCACTGAGCCAAACTGGCTAGGGCACCAATCATATTTACTAGAGTAACATGAGTCTCCCCAAATTAGGGGAAAATATATAATAGAAAGATATAAACTACTCTAGAAATGTAATTTTTCTAATATTTTGTATTGTCACCTGTGTAACTCAAACCCTGATCAAGATAAAGGACATGACCATCATTCTAGAGAGTTCCTCATCTTCTGTTTCAGTCAATTATGGCACCCCCAATCCAGGCCCTCACTAGAGGTAATGGTTCTTCTGATGTCTTTTTTCCCTTCATGGATTAGTTTAAGTGGTTGTGAAACTTCACATACTCGTGTGTTAAGCTGCTTTCACTCGGTGCAATGTTTCTGAGATTCTCCTCTTTGCTGGTGAGTAGAATTCCATCGTGTGGCTATACCACAATTTAAGTATGAATTTAGCTGCTGGGGAGCCTGTGTTTCCGGTTGGGAACTATTGTGAATAAAACAGCTGTGTCTCCATGTCCACCTGAAGCCACATTTCAGGACTGTCTCAAGGAAGACTTAGCACATCTCAGAGGTAAATACTGCCTGTTCATAAGGCTACACGGCTGTAAATAACATTTCCTCTATTTCCTTTTGCTTAAGTTATTTCAGGGACAGACACCTGGTTATGTGTGGATGTCAGAGTGATGCGGTGAAGCCATTGGATCCTGGCTTCACAGCTGCTCCAACACGTTGGTGTGTCCACTTCCCCAAAAGTTTGTTTCAGAGTCTATAAAATGAAGAGATAAGAGTAACTTCAATACCTGTTTGTCATGAGGATTCATGTAGATGGTCTATGTAATGTACTTAATATGGCACCTGGCATAGAGTAAGTGGTCATGAAATGGAATCCTATATAATAAAAGGGTAATATGCAAATTGACCCTAACAGCAGAACCACTGGGAATGACTGGTCACTATAACACACACTGACCACCAGGGGGCAGATGTTCAATGCAGGAGCTGCCCCCTGGTGGTCAGAGCACTCCCACAGGGGGAGCTCTGCTCAGCCACAAGCTGGGCTGATTGCTGCTAGTACAGCAGTGGTGGTGGGAGCCTCTCCTGCCTTCTCAGCAGTGCTAAGGATGTCCGACTGTAGTTTAGGCCTACTCCCCGCTGGTAAGTGGACATCCCCCAAAGGCTCCCAGGCTGCCAGAGGGATGTCTGACTGCCAGCATAGGCCCAGTCACCCAGGGTGTGGGCCTAAGCCAGCAGGTGGACATTCCCTGAGGGTTCCCAGACTGCGAGAGGGCACAGGCCGGGCTGAGGGACCCCCCCCCAACCCTGAGTGCACAAATTTTTGTGCACCAGTCCTCTAGTGAATGAATAAAAAGGGCTATACAGCAAAGATATAGTATATATTAGTCAAAAAATATTTAAGTGCCAGAAACATAGGGAGATTCTAGGACATTCCATCCCAGAATCTACAGGATATGCTTTAAAATTCATTCAAAAAAACAAAACTAAAACAAACATGTTCCCAGACCTTGCTGAAAATAAAGAGAACTTTCCAGAATATATGCAGTTATCCAGCACATGGACTGTTTATAGTCTTCAGAGAGCACTTTTCTTTTTGCCTTGGGGGCGAAATGGCCTGGCAGTGGGATTCTGGCTAGCTGGAATATCAGCATTCCTGGAGGAAGAAATGCCATTGCAGGCCTTGCCAAATGAGAGGAATTTGAAAAGAATGAGTCACAAGGCCACTGACAATAAGATCTATGTACACATACTATTTTATCAGAAAATTCTGGCCTGGCAGGTAGCTCAGTTGGTTAGAGTATCATCCCATATGCCAAGGTTGTGGGTTCAATCCCAAGTCCAGGAACATGCACGATGCAACCAATGAAATGAGTGCAAAAATAATAAATAAGTGGATCAACAAGTCAATGTTGTGCTATCTCTCTCTCTCTCTCTCTCTCTCTCTCTCTCTCTCTCTCTCTCAAATCAATAAATAAAAAAAATTCAGACCTTAGTTGCCCCAAAATTGATAGTAGACATTGAAGCAAATAGAAACTCCACACTCATAGATAATGTATCCTACACTGCACTTTCTTTTTTTAAAAAAATATATTTTATTGATTTTTCACAGAGAGGAAGAGAGAGGGATAGAGAGCTAGAAATGTCGATGAGAGAGAAACATCAATCAGCTGCCTCCTGCACACCCCCTACTGGGGATGTGCCCACAACCAAGGTACATGCCCTTGGCCGGAATCGAACCTGGGACTCTTGAGTCTGTAGGCTGATGCTTTATCCACTGAGTCAAATGGGTCAGGGCCACTGCACTTTCTTTAAAAATGTGGGTATAAAAATCTAGAAAACATCTTTTCTTTTAATAACTTTGTTGATGCTGACACTTTTATTACTAGGAACCCTGTTGGGTGATGTTTCTGATAATAGAAAAATTTCCCTTTCATCAGATTACCAAAGTTAAAAAAAAATCTGCCCATAAATAAAATATTCTTCTTCACAGTGCTTTCCTGCTTTTGACCATTTCTTTTCACCTTAAAAAATTGTTTAAGTTGACAGGACTGCTCTGCACCCACTCTGAAGGAGAAACATTTACATTCTCTGTCTCAGGGTTTCACAGGCTCTAATATGTGTACTTTTGTGAATGGTGATGTTTCCATCTTTTCAAGGGTTTTTTGGGTAGAAGAGCTGGCTCTCTTACAAGTCAAATTAATTGTTGAAGCATGAATTCAAAGTGACGAATAAAATATGCCCTGGTCACTGTGGGGACCACAAACATGCTAATGTGCTTGAAAAGTTAGGATCCAAGCTTTAGATCTCCAATCTACCTCTGGTTTCTGCAAAAGGCACAGGACAAACCGAGTCCATGAAGGGAACAGTGTATGCAAGCTTTTTATTTCCATTTTCCAATTTTCTTACCTCAAATTCTACTGCTCATCTTAAAAAAAAAAGAAAGAAAAGAGTATGAGATATTATGTGTAAACTGGTCCTTTCTAACTCAAGTTTGGCAGCCCAACCTCAGTTCAAGGGACTCAGATCTTCCAGTTTTTCTTGCCAAGTCCAGGTAAGTTATGTTTAGAGGTCAGAGAAGAGATGGTTGGACGTGGATTTTAGTAGAGGCTGTGGTGAGTGAGGTACAAAAATTTCAACTGGCCAAGAAATCCTCTTTGATGAAAAGTGTTTATTGCATCATGCATGTTATCTGCTCCAGGAATCAGTAGACAGTGACATTTAAGAAATTAACAAAATTCAGAAATGGATTTTTAAAAAATGGGACTTTTAAGTGAAAATAGTATGCTTAATTCAGAAAGAGATAGATGTTTTTGACTTATGTCATTTGTAAGTCATTTAAGGTTTCATAAAATGCAACCCAAGTATTATATTTGCCCATGGGCTACACCTCAAATATTAGTGCAATTATGTTATTTGGGCAAAAAGATTATTTGCCTTGGTGCTATTATTATTATTATGACTAGGGGCCCAGTTCATGAAATTCATTCACTGCGGGGGGCGGGGGGAGGTTTCTCAGCCCAGCCTGCCCCCTCTCACATATTGGGAGCCCTCAGGGGGTGTCCCACTGATGGCTTAGGCCTGCTCCCTGCTCCCTTTGGGGAGTAGGCCTAAGTTGCAGTATGGCTTCCCTTTGTGGGAGGCAACCAGGCTAAGCAGAGGAAGCTATCAGCCCCATCACACTGCTCTGCAGCCACTGCCAGTCACTGCAGCCACTAAGGTGTTTTCATCAACATGGACTTCAGTCCCTTCATCATGAAGAAATGACAACTTTCTTTAGGCATTTTCAAGATGTGTCTTTCACAGGATATTATATTTCTTTCTTTTTTATCCTCGCCTGAGGATATGTTTCCATTGATTTTTTTTAGAGAATGTGGAAGAGAAGGGAAAGACAGAGAGAAACATCAAAGTGTGAGGAACGCTTTGATTGGTTGCCTCCTGCATATGCCCTGACCTGGGCCCTGGCAGGGAGGAACCTGCAACCTAAGTACATGCCCTTGGTCAGAATTGAACCCAGACCCTGCAGTCAGCAGGCTGAAGCATTATGCACTGAGCCAAACTGGCTAGGGCAGGATATGACATTTCTTAGCCCTCCAGCAGTGGACTTCCTTTTTTATTTCTCCAGGAGTATGGTGGGAAAACCCTAGATTGCCTTTAGGGATTCTTATTACCCAAGTTACTAAGAATATTACCACTGGCATAAAGGGAGCTTAGCCAATGAGCACTAAGAAAAGGTGTTTCCTCTGTAGTTCACTGCGATCACTGGCTCCACCCCTGCCCCTCCAATCCCAGCTCCACTCCTGCCCAGGCCTAAAACCTCTGGCTGAGGATGCAGGCCTGGGTAGGGGACCCCTCAAGCTCCTCCAATCACCAGCTTCACAGAGCCCAGGCCTCTGCAATCACCGGCTCTGATCCTGCCCCATGCCATCGCTGGCTCTGCCCTTGCCCCACTGGCAGCCTCTGGCCAAGACTGCAGGCCTGGGCAGGGGACCCCCAGACTCCTACTTTGCCAGTTCCACCAGTGCTGACACCTCTGTGATCACAGACTCCACCCCTGCCCCTCTGATTGCTGGCTCTGTGGAGCCCAGTCCTTGCAATCTCCGGAATTGCCCCTGCCCAGGCCTGAGGCTTCTGGCCCAGGCACCCTCATACCCCTCCGATCACCGGCTCCACCCTTGCCCATGCCTGAGGTTTCTGGCGAAGGCTTCTGGTCTGGGCAGAGGACCCCCAGTCTCCTCTGATCACCTGTTCCGCCCCTCAGGACCTGCCTCCCCTCACCACCTGCCTGGCTAAAAGGCCTGACCACTTCAGTGGTGGGGCTGAGTTGCATTGGGCACCACCATCTTGTGGCTATGGGGGCAGCCATCTTTATCTCAGAGTGATGGTTAATTTGCATATTACTCTTTTATTAGATAGGATTGTTATTATTATTATTATTATCCTTTCTTGAGAATATGTGTCTTTTTAAAATATATTTTTATTGATTTCAGAGATGAAGGGAAAGGGGGAGAGAAACATCAATGATGAGAAAGAATCATTGATAAGCTGCCTCCTGCATGCCCCCTACTGGGGAGTGGATCCCGAAAGCAACCTGGGAATATACCCTGCCTGAGAATTGAACAGTGATCTCCTGGTTCATAGGTCAACTCTCAACCACTGAGTCATGCTGGCTGGGTACAAGGATATAATTTTATTGATTTTTAGAGAGAGAGAGAGAGAGAAAGCAGGGGTGAGAAACATTGATGCGAGAGAGAAACATTGATCTTCCATACAATCCTGACTGGGGATTGAACCTGCAAACTAGGTATGTACTCTGACTAGGAATCAAACACACAACGCTTTGATGTACAAGAAATGCTCCAACCAATTGAACCACCCAGCCAGGCTGTCTTGGTTTCATTATTAATCTTTTATTGATTTTGGCTCTAGGGCCTTAGTCTTATGGGCCTAATGTAATCTCAGGCCCTTAAAGGATGGAAGAAGGAAGCAGAAGAATCAGAGAAAGAGATGTGACAACCAAAGCAGAGGTCAGAGAGTGAGACAGATGGGCAGGTTCTGTACACTTGGCTTTGATGGTGGAAGAAGGGACCACTGCCAAGAAATTCAGGAGACCTCTAGAAGCTGGAAAAGGCAAGGAAAAGGATTCTCCCCTTGATTGCTCAGAAGGAGCTCAGCCCTGCTGACCCCTCAACTTCGGACTTCTCACCTTCAAAACTGTAAGACATTGATGTGTGCTGTTTTAAATCACTGATCTGGTAGCTGGTTATGGACACCAGCCATAGGAACTAATATGCTTCGGCACAAAAAATACTAATCTACTCACTACCAATGATAGACCATATATATAACTTTGTTCTTTAATATGGAAATAATGGCATGCTCACTGAAGATCAATCAGAGAAAATATGAAAAATGATATCTGAACTAGTGCAATGTCTGTAGGATTGTGACTATGGCTTCCATTTCTCAACTTTGTGTGAACTGATTCTTGGGATAGAAACATCATCTGCAGTAGAAAAGACTTATCTGGTTAAGCAACCAAATTGAAGTAGTATTGTCCCCTCCTTGGGAGTTGGTGAGTTCAGGGCTCGAGGGAATGTCAGTCACAGGCTGACAACTTACCGGAAGCCACATGACAGAGAATTCCAAATATCCAATGGGGATTCTTTAACTGAGAGAATGGAAGAGTATTTCTCTCCTCCTTTGCAATTCAAGACCTGCTGTCATTTTAATTCCTCCTGTTACTCTACGACTTTCTAAAAACTCAGTGTATTTTGCTTTTGCTTTCTCCCTTCTTCCTTCTGATTCTACAACCTTTCATTCACCACCCAGAATTTCACCACAGTAATAAGTCAATCCATAATGGAGCAAAATTTATTCTTTACTCTTAAATAAAATGCTTATTAGTTGTTGGATTTTTATTCTCCTGTCCCATATGATCTTTGAACTAAAGTTTTTAAAGGCAAGGTCTGAATCTTCTGAGATTCTTCTTTTTTAATGTATATATGACAGAGGTAGGTCCAATATGGCCTACTATCTGTTTTTGTATAGTTGATGAGGTAAAGATAATTTTCACATTTTTTAATAATCAGAAAAAATATTTCATGACATGTGAACATTATAAAGAATTCACAATCCACAGATAAAGTTTTATTGGTACACAGTACTTTCATTCATTTACAGTGGTCTATGCCTGTTTTTACCTACTGTCAGAGACCAAATGGCCTGTAAAGTGTAAAATACTGACTACATTTCCCTTCTGTTGACCTCTGGATTAAGGAATATGACCTAATGAACATACAGAAGATACGATTTAGTGATGATATTTGACTAAAAATAGAGTCCAGGCTTTGACATGTAAATAAATTAGATCAGACAAATAGCAATTCAGGAAACCATACTTGAATTTATTGAAGTTTGTACCAACTGGATAGGCTGCATGTAACAGAAATCTAATTACAGTGGCAGAACCAAGGGGGGATTTATTGATCTCCCCTAACTAGAAGTTCAGAGGATGATAGACATGGCTGGGGCTATGAATTCTTAATGCTTTGATACTGTTGTAATTTAACCTACTTATGAATAACTGGAAAGGAGCAAAGGGAAGACCAAATAGTACAGACATGCCATTTATGCAGCTTTGCCAGGAGACTGCAGTTTAGACACATGACCAACAAAGAGTGGGTGAAATAGGAAAGCTATTTGACTGTCAGTCACACCTGGGAACAGGTCATTGGCCAGAGTAGGCATGGCCACTGCAAGCATGGAAAGATTCAAGACTCTTAATCTCCTAAACGAAGGAGTGTTCTCTCTTGCCTCTTCTGCTCCTGACTACAGGGCCCTCATGCTCCTGTATTCTCCCACATGGCCCACAGTCATGTGGGCCCCCCACACATGGACTAATGGGTGGCAACTAGCCTAATCCTGAACTGAACTGGACCCAACTCTACCATGGAATAGAGGCTCTGGATGCTGGCTTTGCTTCTAGCTCTGCTGGATCCCCAGAAGCACATCTTCCAGGTGTAGATGAAAGGAAATGGAACTTCAGAAACTGAGGGATATAATTCCACAAAATAAAGCTTTCGACCACATCTCATCCTTCCGTGTGGGCCTCTGGAAATGCTTATTCCAGCAGAACTCGAAGAAACCCATCCCCACTAGCAACAGAGAAAGAACATCCACATATGTCTCTGATAACACTTCTAGCATTTTGAATTCTTTCAGTCTCTCCACTTTTATCTCAATGCACGATTTCAGCTTCATGATCATGATCATGCTGCACTTTCTGTCCTTGCAGATTTCTACAAATTCCACTTAGCTAGGCTTAAAAGTACATTTTCACTACTTCATCAGAATACCAGTTTAGGAAGAGCTGTGCCCCCGTGGGTTCCGGGGTCCATGGGACCTTCGTCAGAGTCAGGACCTAAAGTGGAAGAGGGCCCAGGAGGAAAAAGAGACGGGGGTGGTTAGGATGCGACCAGAGCAATGGAAACCACTCCATTCATGTTTCATATCCCACAAGCCAGTGTTTCTCATGCTTGTGCATCAGAATCCCAGGAGTTCTCACTCAAACCGAAGGGCTGAGCCCAATTCATGGAGTTTCCAATAAGGGGGTCTGGGCTGCACACAGGAATCTGCTTTTCTGACACCCCCAAGTTAATGAATAGTGTTGTCAGAGAGAAGATATGCTGATGCTGATGCTGATGCTGATGCTGATGCTAATGGTCTAGGGAACTCCTTCCCGTACAACTGGAGAGGACCACTGAGACTGTAGAGGAGAGTAAGGGAAGGTTCCTCTGTGGAATGGTCAGTGAGTCCATTCAGTTGCTGCTGGCTTCTTCTCAGGCAGTCACATTAGCTCACCTAACCGCTCAGATCTTGTCAAAGTCAGATTATGATTCTGAAGGTGGGGTGAGGTTGCATTCTAACAGGCTTCTAGGTGACCGTGCTGATTTGGGGACCTCATACGGAGAGGAAAAGCTGCAGGGGCTGCCTCGGTTGGCAGATTCCCTTCTCTTCTTCAGCTCATCACAGCAGGGCCATTTTGTTTCCAGACCCAGCTGCCTCCTGCTCCACCAGAGGCAGCGATGCTTGAACCTTCTGAGGCAGGGTGTCCGCATTCTTGTCACTTCTCCTGAGCCTGGAGGAATTATTCACTTGAATTATGTTCTCAATGCTTTGGGAGGATGCTGGGCCAGAAATGGAAATAGCAGTAAACACTATCTGGGAAACAGAAAGCCAAATATATTTTTTCAATCATTATTTTTCTCAGAATCAGAGACTGCTTACTTCCCAATGAAATACAACCTTTGGATTGCAAGGTAAAAATAAAAAAACTCAGAAACACAGGAAAACAGCAGGAAGAGCACACTCTGTGAGAAAACAGAGTTGTAAAGTGTCTCTGTGACAAGTTTTGAATTAACTTATTATCAACTGTGTGCATTTATCCTCCTTGCAGTAGAACCAGCTGGAGTTTTAAATGTGGACGATGGGTAACAATGCCAGAATGCTCCCTTGAGTCTTTTGGCCCCAGGGTTCTTCAGTGGCCAGGTAGTCATCAGAAACATAGAAGTGATGACCATTACCCCTTTGCCTGTGGCATGAGAAATAAGTAGTGTCCCTATCGACCCTCTTTCAGGAGCGCTCTTTAAGGGACTCTGGAAGCAAGGGTCTCGTTAAATATTCCAAAGTCCCTTCCAAAAGCGAATAAACTCTAAAGAAGAGCTTTTGCCAGCGCTGCTCTGAGATCCAGCTTGCGAGTTTTTCCCAGTATGAAAATTATTCCCAAAGGTTTGGGTGTGGACTGAACGCTTCTCCATCTCTGTGGGTGGGCTGGCTCTGGATGCAGGTGAGTGGGCCTGAAGCTCCCCACCTGAGTGGCCACCCTCTTCCCTCTTCCCACTGAGCTTGCTGAAGCCTCTGGCACCCACAAGCCTGTGAGTGGGAGTGGGATTTCTGAGTGATGGACTCAGATATTGACACTCCTTCATGCCAGAGTCAGGCACCCTCCCTATAGTTGCTCTCTGCAGCTCCTTCACTCCTTCATGCCAGAGTCAGGCACCCTCCCTATAGTTGCTCTCTGCAGCTCCTTCACTCCTTCATGCCAGAGTCAGGCACCCTCCCTATAGTTGCTCTCTGCAGCTCCTTCACTCCTCAGAAAGCCCGACTGTCCAAGTTCAAGATGTTCTCAGTCAGCCCACCCCTAATAGTCAAACCACCGGAGGCCTGTTCCCAGCCATCACGGGTCTGCAGTGCTTAGTCTGCAACCCTCATGGAGCCAGATATTGGTGAAAATAATCCGTCTACCTGGTCTGGCACCTGAGAATTGCAGAACGAACTCGGGTCATTATTGTTTAGCAATGACCTGTCCAGATAATGGTGGCTTGTAAATATTCATTGTTCCATCACTAAATTTGGGGGATATTTGTTACGTAGTAGGTAGCCAATTGTACTGAACACTGACACACTCATTCACATTATAGCCAAAGCCAAAGGGCCTGCATAGCCCAAGACATCTACTATCTGGCCTTTACCAAAGAAAATGTGCCAACCTCTTGCATCCATAAAATTCCTCTGGTATCTGGGTCTTAAGTGGTGCTCTTGTCGTCTTGCCTTCTGCAACTCAAATCAAGAAGCCACAGATTTAGCAACTGAATAGCCAATTGGCCATTATTTGGGGTTTGAGTTGGGACAGGTTTCTACTCCACGTCTTGGTTGGATCCATGTGATAAAACATCTGTCCACTTGTGAAATTTGTTTTTGGGGAAACACATGCACTGGGCTCAGGGGAGAGAAACACAGCCCTTCCTAAGTTCATAAGGGCTGCTCTTTCATGAAGCCGATCAAAATACATTTATTAAAAACTTCAAGAGCTAAGAGTGACTTAAAATAGATGCTATTTTGCATAAGTGCCCACTCACCATCTGTGGCCTAAGCTGAGACCACCATATGCAGCCAGAAAGAGACACTGTCCACTCTTTGGAGTTGCATTGCTTTTCCTTTGTGCTTCTCTTTTCTCAGAAAAGACTTCTTGATAGAAGGGCTGCAACAGGAAACCTTAGTGAGAAGACCAAGGTGATGGTCCATGGATCTATAAGGCACAATTTCTCTCTAGTTTCAAAGCAGGACACACTGGTCAGCCATGAGCCACCTCTGGCTTATGAAATATCCACTGAGATGACAGATACAAAACTCTGTTAGGTGGGGCAGCTACTGATATCATTTGTTGCCTCATATAAAACCTCCAGTGGTGGGGAAAGGAAGGCTCAGAGATGCATTTGGTGATCCCCACAGTTGATTATTAAATAGGGAAATATAATTTCTTCTTTTCTTAATTGCTTGACTGAGATATAATCTGCATAACATAACAGTTCCCTCATTTAAAGTGTACAATTCAAATGCTTTCAGCATATTTGTAGAGTTGTACAACCATCACTGCAAACAATTTTAGAACATTTTTATAATTCCCAAAGGAACCCATACCCATTAGCAGTCATCCTCCCTATACTCCAAACTCCCAATCTCTAGGTAACCAGTAATGGACATTCTGTCTCTTCAGATTTGTCTGTTCTCGAAATGGGATTATACAATATGTGGTCTTTTGTTACTGGTTTATTTCATAATGTCATTATTTGCATAATGTCTTCAAAGTTTACCCAGATTGTGGTATAAATCAAGACATTATGTCTTTCCATTGTCAAATAACTCAGTTTAATGGGTATATATCACATTTTACTTATACATTCATCAGGTGATGGATATCTGGGCTCTTTCCTCTGTTTGGCTGTTAAAATAATGGCATTATGAACATTTGTGTACAGGTTTTTGTGTGACATATGCCTTAATTTATTTTGGGTATGTACCTAGAAGAATTACTGGATTCTATAGTAACTGTAAGTTTAAAATTCTGAGGAATTGCCAAACTGATTTCCAAAGCAGCTGTACATTATATATCTTCACCAGCAACATATAAGAGAGTTCCAATTTCTCCACATCCTTGCCAACACTTGTTATTATCTGTCTTTTTTATAGTTATCCTGGTGGGAGTGAAATGATATTTCATCATGATTTTGATTTGTATTTCCATAATGACTAATATATGATGTTGAACATTTTTATTAGTATACTAGGGGCCCAGTGCACAAAAATTTGTGCACTCGGGGTGGGGGGTCCCTCAGCCCAGCCTGTGCCCTCTCGCAGTCTAGGACCCTTCGGGGCATGTCCACCTGGCCAGCCTGGGTGTGGGGCTGATGGCTGCTTGCATGCTGGCCAAGCCCCCCAGTGGGGACCCTCACCCCATGGGGGTGTGGCCAGATTGGGTGAGGGTATGAGGGCCATTTTCAGGCTGCCCACAGCCCCTTCAGGGTTCGGGTCCCCTACTGGCATGCCTGACCAGCCTGGGTGAGGAGCTGAGGACCGTTTTCAGGCTGCCTACATCCTCTTTAGGGATCGGGTCCCTTCTGGGATGCCTGGGCAGCCTGGGTGAGGGGCTGAGGGCTGTTTTCAGGCTGCCCACAGCTCCCATTGACCCAATGTCCCAGCGAGACTGTCTGGAATCAGGTTTCTGGGGGTTATTTATCTTCTATAATTGAAACTTTGTTGCTTTGAGCCAAGGCCTAGGTGGGCAATGGAAGACTCCTGTTTGCTTCAGCTCTATGGCTTCTATAATTGAAACACTGTTGCCTTGAGCAGTGTTGCCTAGGCAGGCAGTTTCAACTCCATTGCTGGTGCAACGGAAGCCTCCTGTTTGCTCTAGCTCTGTGGCTGCCGGCCGCCATTTTGGCTGGGTTAATTTGCATATAGCTGCTCTGATTGGCTGGTGGGTGTGGCTTAGGTATCTCAGAGTGATGGCTAATTTACATATTACTTTTTTTATGAAGTTAGATTAGTATATTTTGATTTGCATTTCCCTGATAACTATTTCCCTGATGTTGAACATTTTTTCTTGTGCCTACTGGCCATTTGTATATTTTCTCTAGACAAATGTCTATTCAGATCCTTTACCTGTATTTTAATTAAATTAGTTGTCTTTTTATTATTAAGTTGTATTATTTCTTTGTATATTCTGGAGACTCTTCATATATATGATTTACAAATATTCCCTCCTATTCTCCCATTCTATGAGTTGTCTTTTCAATTTTAAAAAAATATATATTTTTATTGATTTCAGGGAGGAAGGGAGAGGGAGGTAGAAACACCAGTGATGAGAGAGAATTATTGATCAGCTGCCTCCTGCACAACCCACACTGGAGATTGAGTCTGCAGCCTGGGAATGTGCCCTGACCAGAATTGAACCATGACCTTCTGGTTCATAGGCGGATACTCACTCACTGAGTCACATTGGCCAGCCTATCTTTCATTTTTAAGAATAACTTTTTTTTTTTTAACTTTGATAATCTATTTGTTTTCTTTTGCTGCCTGTGATTTTTGTTCCACATCTAAAAAATAATTGAGTATACAAGGCCATGAAGAATTACACCCTTGTTTTCTTCTAAGACTTTTTTAATTTTAGATCTTTTACCCATTTTGGGTTAATTTTTGTATGTGAGACAAAGTAGGAGTCCAAGCCTCCTTCATGTGGATATCCAGTTATCCCAACACAATTCCCTGAAGAGAATAATCTTTCCCCCCATTTAGTTGTTTTGACTCCTTTGTGGAAATTAATTGCCCATAAATGTGAGGGTTTATTTTTTGAATTCTCAATTCTATGCCATTGATTTATGTTCACCCTAATGGCAGTACCACGCTGTTTTGATTTCTATAACTTTGTAGTAAATTATGAAATTAACAAGTGTGAGCCTTATGGTTTTGTCGATCTTTTCCAAGATTGTCTTGGTTATTTGAAGTCCCTTGAATTTCTATGTAAATTTTAGGATCAGCATGAAACTCTCTACCAAGATATCAGTGGAGATTTTGATAGGGTTTGCAATGAAGCTGTAGATCAAATCTGGGACTTAACCATATTAAAGTCTTCCAACCATAAAGATAAGATGTATTTGCATTTATTTAGGCCTTTTAAAATTTCTTTCAACATTGTTTTGCAGTTTTGCAAGTAAACATTTTGTATTTCTTTTGTTAAATGTATTCCTTAGCATTTCATTTTTTGATGCTGTTGTAAGTATGAAAATACAATTGATTGTTATATGTTAATTTTGTGTCATATAACTGCTAAACTTGCTTATTAGTTTTTACAGTTTTAAATAGTTTCCTTAGGATTTTTTATATACAAATGAGATAATTCCATCAATGAACTGAGGTTATTTTATTCTTTCCTTTCCAATCTGGAAGCCTTTGATTTGATTTCCATGTTTACTTAACTGCCCTGGCTAGAATTTCAGTACACTATTAAAAAAAAAGGAGGGGTGAGAATGAACATCTTTGTCTTGTTTCTCATCTCAGGAGAAAAGCTGTCAGTCTTTTACCATAAAATATGATACCAATTATGGAGTTTTAGCAAATGCAATGTATTTTCTTTTACAAAGAGTGGGTCAATAAAGGGTTGCCAATTTTTACCTTGCTTCTTGAAGAAAGCCTGCATGAGATCCAAAATTTAGTAAATATTAACTGTGCTATATTGACATGCTGTTATATAATGAATAACATTTGCTCAGCAGACATTTTATTTTTCCACCCTGGGGCTCATTTATTGTTGCATAGCTATAGGTATTAAATTTTTATGTTTGAATTTTAGTATAGTTGTATCTTATAAATGTAATATTTTTAATTTTCTTTTTTTAAATATCAAAATTATAATTAACATCAAAGTTAAAATAATATTGATGTGTTTATTAGTCAAGTACTAATAATGGTAACAATATATAATTTTGACACTCCTTTTATAGATTCTGATTGCAGTTTTGACAATCATTATCTTGAAAACAACAATTATTGTAGAACAGTGTTCTTTGAATCTAAGAAGGAGACAGATATTCACATGCCCCATCAATAGCTTCCTTGAGGTGACACTGTCTGGCTCTATGTGTATATCAGCACCATCCAATCGAAATTTCTGTGATGATCAAATGTTCTCTCTCTGTATTGTCCAGTTTAGTAGTCGCTAGCCTTTGGGCACTTGACATGTGGCTCTGATTTTTTAATTGTTGGCAGTATTACAGATGTCCCCCGTTTTCCCCTCTTTGCCTCACTCCACCCAGCTCCCGCCCTGCCCTTGGCCTTCCCCACACTATTGTCTGTACCCATGGGCATGTGTATATGCATATATGGTCTTTGGTTAATCTCTTCCCATCCTTTCCACCCTCGTCTCCCTGAGATCAGTCAGTCTGTTCCATGCATCTATGGCCTCTGGACCCATTTTGTTCGACAGTCAGTTTATTTTGTTCAGTAGTTAACACAGATAAGTGAGATCATGTTATATTCATCTTTCTCTAATTGGCTTATTTCACTTAGCAAAATGCTCTCCAGGTCCCTCCATGTTGTCTCAAAGGGTAAGAGATCCTTCTTTTTTACTGCCGCATTGTATTCCATAGCATTCTATTGTGTAAATGTACCTCAGCTTTTTATCCATTTATCTACCGTTTCCAGATCTTAGCTATTATAAAGAATGCTGCTATGAACATAGGGATGCATATATTCTTTCTGATTAGTGTTTTGGGATTCTTAGCATATATTTCCAGAAGTAGGATCACTAGGTCAAATGGCAGTTCCATTTTTTGAGGGAACACCATACTGTTTTCCACAGTGACTGCACCAGTCTGAATTCCCACCAGCAGTGCACAAGGGTTCCCTTTTCTCATCATCACCAGCACTTGTTTGTTGATTTATTGATGGTAGCCATTCTAGCAGGCTTGAGGTGATAGCTCATTGTAGTTTTAATTTGCATCTCTCAGATGATTAGAAACACTGAGCATCTTTTCATATGTTTATTCGCTATTTGTGTGTCCTATTTGGAGAAGGGTCTATTGAGGTCCTTTACTCATTTTTAAATTGGATTGTTTGTCTTCCTTTTGTTGAGTTGTATGAGTTCCTTGCATATGTTGGAAATTGACCACTTATCAGATGTATCATTGGCGATTATGTCCTCCCATAAAGTGGATCCCCTTTTAATTTTGAAGATGGTTTCTTTGGCTGTGCAGAGATTTTTAGTTTGATATAGTTCCATTTGTTTATTTTTTCTTTTGTTTCTCTTGCCCTAGGAGTTGTAGCAGTGAAAATTCTGCTATGTGAGATGTCTGAGATTTTACTGCCTATGTTTTCTTCTAGGATTTGAATGGTTTTGCAACTTCTATCTAAGTCATTTATCCATTTTCAGTTTATTCTTGTGTATGGTGTAAGTTGGTGATCTAGTTGCATTGTTTTGCATGTACTTGTCCAACAGAGGAACTGGTTTTTAATTTCAATAAGTTTAAGTTGAAATAACCATAGGTGTTTAGTGGACAGTGTTTCCCCTTTTCACCTGTCTTATCTGCAGATGTCAGTGGCAGCAACTTGCATCCTGGAGTCTGGAACATTTATCAACCAGCAGTGATTGGTAGGCAGTCCGATATCTCAACAGCACCAATAGTTGTGGGTTTTCTCTTCTTCCATGGGAGAGGCTCATGTTCTGAGCCAGCCTGTGCTTCAGTGCAGGATATGCGGCCCACACACAGTGCGAAGCGGTGGTTTGCGTCAGGGGACCGAGGAGTTAACAAATCTAAGAGCAGGTGTTCATGCAGGCACTAGAAAGTTCTTATATCTCTTACCCGAAAAGCTGCCTTCCACATGTTGCCCTTAGGTCCCCTTCTGCATCTGGACTCCTCTTCGTCTGTTTTAACAACATTCACACATGTTTGCCTTCAGTACAAATGGCCAGGTAGCTGGGCTGGCCTCTGTCACAGACATCAAACAGAAACTCCCACCTGAAAAGCAGACCTCCTTGCCAGATCCAGGCGACCCCGGGAGCTCTTCACAAAGCTTTTCACCAGAACTAACAACTATTTGTTGAACAGCTGCTGTGTTCCAAGAAAGGTAATAATCATTGTGTGTATATTTTCTAGATTCCAGGAGAATTCTATAAAATAGATACTACATCTCCTGTTTTGTGGGGAGAAAACCAGAGTTGCTTAACGAAGTTCTAGCAACAGGTAGAATCAGGAGGGCTCAAGCATATTTATATACTAGTTCTTACATCCTAACGTGGGCTGAAGAAGCTCTGTCTCACCATTTACTAGCTGTGTGGCCTTGGGAAATCATTTATTCTCCTGACCTTCAGTTTCCACATCTGGTAAGTGAGGAATGGACAATGGATGCCTTTAGGGCAGATGGAAAGGGGGACTCCTTGGGCCAAAGGTTGCTTCCCTGGCTGTCTTCAATGCCTTTTCTGTTCCTCCTTGGTTCTTCAACTTCTTCTCTTTGAATCCTTTTTTTTTTTTTTTTACCACAATTCCTTGTTTTATTATTGGTAAAAATGCTCAGCTCACCTAAATTTTACCAACAGACATTTACTGAGTCTCCACTGGGGACAGGAACTGTGCTGGGTATTGAACACAATCAATAGCTTATTTCGGTTCCCATGGATCCAACTGTATCTTTTTTTAGATAAAATTTGCTAAGCATTTACTATGGCTCAACCATTCTAAATGCTTTACATGTGTAACTCATTAAATCCTTCTACTAACACATTGAAGGAGTGCCTATTATAATTCCCATCACACAGCAGAGGAAACTGAGGCACAGAGAGGCTGGGATATTTGCCAAATATGACACAACTTATAAATGATGGAGCTGGGACTCAAATCCAGACAAGTTGACTTCAACGCCCACACTCTTACCTCAGAGGCACTGAGGTTCCCCATCCTGTGTTTGCAGGTTAATCTGAGAAAATCAGATTGAAGCAGGGGTGGGGGTGGGGTACAAAGCATCACATACAATAGGGGGTCAGATAATTCCTGAGCATCACCTATGCCCGCAACATGCTGTGTGGGGATACAAAGATGTATAAGAACAATGCTTCACTCCCAGAAAAATTAGATTGTAAGTCTAGCAAAGAGCATAAGTATGGGATGAAATAAAGCAGGGAAGGTGTGGTAAATGCTAAAGTGCTGATAGAAGGTCCTATGAGCTTCCCAGAGAGATCATTTCTAGTGTGCTTACTGAGAAGCCCTTTCTAAAGGTGCAGCCTGTCACCTGTGCCTGAAAGAAGGGTCAGGGTTCAGTAGATGGAGGAGAGGCAAAAGCAAGAATGTTCCTGGCTGAGGAAAAGACAGGAGCTCTGGAATGAAGGTGAGACAGGATGAGGACTTCCTCCCACAGTCAGCAGGGCCCCCTCTTGCTAAGACTTTCAGCATCTGTGAAGATCAGTAGGACACCAGACTTTAAAATTTGAGAGTGGGGAGGGATACTGGGCCCAAACCACAGCCCAGACCCTTGCACACAAATTTCCTATTTTGTGGCCACAGAGCAGAGGCACAGCGTCTGAGCACTTTCAGCATGGCGAGTGTGAGTGGGGAGAAAGTGGGAGCATCTTGCTCTCCTTCAACAGGGCATGGGTGCTTTGGGGGGGGGGGCAGTGAGGATGCAGGGCTGTTTGTAGGAGTGAAGAGCCAGAAAGAAAAGAAGCCAGGAGAAGAGTTGTCTTAGAGGAGCAGTGATAAGGGCGAGGACAGGCCAGAGAAACTGATAAAGTGTGAAGGCAATGATTCCAAATGGGGTGACTCAAATATTTATACAGGGAAATAGTGGTTTGAGGGTCCCTGCTGGGCACCCCATTCCTAGTCTGCTTTGACATCGATATCATGACAAGAGAGTGGGTTAATTTGAAAAAGGATGGGATATAGAGACAGGCAGCAAGCATGGGCAGAACCCTGGGGACTGGCCACCCTCATTGGGCAGAAGGGGGGAAAGGGCCATCCCGGGCAGGAAGAGAAGTGGAGGGGCAGGTGGACAGATACGCCAGAATGTCTGGGAGGAAGGGACTTGGGAATGGTGAGGACTTGTGAGTACAAACAGCACAAACAGTGGTGTCTAGAAAGATGAGAAGAAGTTATTGGCTTCAGTATTTAGGAGACAACCAGTGTCCTTTAAGAGGCTGTTCTAGTAAAACAGACGTGGGCTGGTGAACCCTGCTGAGGGTGGCAGACTCAGGGCTGGCCAAGGAGAGGGAGCTGAGTGTCATCCACATAGAACCAGAGGGCGTGGCCCCTCTTGTGCAGGAGGCACAGAGCCGAGGAGGATAGTTTAAAGCAGTTATATAAAGGCTCAAAGTGATGGCTGGAGAGGGGCAAGGATTGACAAGGATTGTCCTAGAAGGCAGGGGCGATGTCTGCTGAGGGTTAGAGGTAAAGTCGGAGGGATCAAAAAGGACAAGAAGGTAGGCCCAACCATCCTTTTACAGGGTAACTCACCCTTGGTCAATGCTCCACTCCACTTAGCTGTTGCCATGGTTTCTTTCTATATGGAAATGTCCAACACTTCCTCCTATAGGGTGAGCCTGAGTCTCAGAGACATCCTTGAGCTACAAGGCTGTTCTCAGACTTCTAATCTTTTTCATTTTCTCCTTTTTCTTTCAAGAGTCAGTAATGGGTTTCATGAGACTTGACCAGGATGTCCCCCCCAAAGCTGGTCATGGCGCATCAGCTAGAACCTATCCAAGAAGCGAACAGGAATGGTGTGGGACAAGCCCAGATGCTTGGATGTCTCGCAGCTTCTTTTAGGGCTGGCGGACTCAGGAGGATCCCAGGCTTTGTTTAATGCTTTGCTGCCACTGTTTTGAAATTCTTAGTTAATTTGGAACCAGGATGTCCTGTCCCCTCTCCTGTCTCATGCACCCAGACAATGTCCCCCACATCTGCAGGCCATGCCCCGGGGCTGGCTGCACCCTGAGGAGTCATCACCCCGACAGCCAGCGGCCAGGGGATGTCAGGCCGGTGCCTGCCCTGCTCCCACCGGGACCAGCTGGACTCTCCAATCTGCTGATCTTCCCTTCCATTTTCAAGAGGAGCAGTGTCTCTGTTCTGAGGAGCTGCAGACTCCTACCTCCAGTTTCTGTGAGGGAGCTGGGGCAGCTTTCCCAGGACCTAGCAGCGCTGCTCAGTGGGATGTTCAGGAGGCTCGGCTCTCAACTCCAGGCGTCAGGGAGTGCCGACAGGGACCAATCAATGTACCTGTTCCCTTTCACTTTCACAGTGTCCAGCCCAGCCCCCTTGGTCGCTGTAGTCAGTCCAGTGCAGCTCACAAGTGCATGTGTTTCTCTCACGAGGACCCCACCACACTCTCCTGATCTTATCAGGGAGGCAAGCCCTTCGTAGGTAGGTGTAGGAATCGGAAGGGCTTCCTAGGGTGCCTTTGCCTGACCCCCGCCAAGGCCAGGCGCTGTATTCCCAACACTCTTAACCCTTTCAGCCCAAGCGTGGAGAGTTCCAGTTTCTTCAGCTCTGTTTAGAGTTCAACAGCGCCGTCTACTGGTGCTTCGTGGTGGGTGACCATAACCGAGAGATAGCAAAGAGTGTTACATTTCTAAAAAAAGTTTACTACTCTCCGTTGTATTTTGGACCCACCCCTCCGCATTCTTGGTAAATGAATAAGCGGAAAAGGTCGCCAGAGTGACAGATTCCCATCGCCTCCTCCCAGCTCTCCCCGCCCTGCCACTCCACAGGGTCGCCCCTCTTCAATGCCCTTTGCCACACAAGTGACATTTATATGCATCTCTGCTTCATTCTGATCAGCCAAATGGAAAAAAAAAAAAAAGTCCTTCCCAGATTGGAGAAGGATCTGCTTGGGGCCCACAGCGCCTGCCAGAGAGGGCTTCCGCGCACCCCTTTGGGGTTCAAGATGGACAGACTATGGACTATCCCTCTGTGAAGCTGGACAAAAGCAACGGAACTGGCAAATGCGCTCCCCAACACACCCGCCCCCATAGGGCTTCTTTGCCTGCCACCGCCTGTGCAGGGACCTCAGAGCCCTGACAGTGTCCCTGAGACTGATGAGGTCTGGCCTTGGCCTACTGCGCTCAGGGACTCCTGTGTCCCTAGCTGTGTGTGTGTGTGTCTCTGTGTGTGTCTCTGTGTGTATGTCTGTGTGTGTGTGTGTGTGTGTGTGTGTGTGTGTGTGAGTGTGGGTGTGGGTGTAAGGGGAGGGGGCCAGCAGGAGTCGCGGGAGTTAGATTAGTTTGCCCTTCGCTCATCGTCGTCGTCTAGCCACACCCTCTGTGCTGTGGGACTGAGCGCACCCCTGTTTTCAGAGCCAGGGCGGGTCCAGCTCTCTTTCCTTTCGATTGCATCTTTGGGGAAGTCCACGCCCGAGGCAATCCCTCCCAAATCCTCCTCTTGTTGAATACCTTCTCCCAGAGTCCCGCAGGTGCTGGGCACCACTTCCCCTCATTCTTCATCTGGAGCCCTCCTCTCCCCATCACCTCCTCCCAGGGTCCTACAGTACAGGCTGTCCTTGAAATGGATAATCGAAGCCTATTTATGAAGAAAAAGAAAGGGGACCAAGAGATTAGGTTGGGAGGCGAGCCCGGAGCCGGAGAGGAGGGAGCCCGAGTGCCGCCCTGCTGACAGGGGTGGTGTGTGCGCCCGGCAGCCCCGCCCAGGACCGCCCAGAGCCTGGGCGCGCTTACGCGTCCCGGTCGGAGATCCCGGGCGGGAGCGAGGGCGGGCGCTAGGAGCCGGAGAACCCAGTCATCCGAGACTGCAGCATGAGCCCTTCCCACCAGCACTTCCTTCCTTTTCCCGAACGGCCAGGAGGGAGGGCTGCGCTCTTATAAACTCGCCCTGGCTCGTCGGCATATCAAAGGCTGCTTCGCCTGGGCTGCACCACGCAGCCCGACACTTCTGCTCCGGTACAGCCATCAGCCGTTGTCGCCACCAGCGCCCCGCGCCTCTCGGAACCGGCCGGGCTCGGACCGGCGGTGGTGCCTGCGCGGTCCCCGGAGCCTGCACGCGGTGTGCGGGACAGCATGCTGCGGGTCCTGCTCCTCGGCGTGCTGAGCTCTGCAGCCCTGGGTCTCCCGGCTCTCCCACAGCCCCGGCCCCAAGGAAGCCAGTGCATCGGACAAGACTGTTTTGCGCTCTTCCGGGGCCCTGCGACCTTCCTCGCCGCCAGCCAGGTCTGCGAGCGCCTGCAGGGTCACCTGATGACCGTGCGCTCCTCGGTGGCCGCTGATGTCATCTCCCTTCTACTGAGCGGCGGCGGCGGCGGCGGGGGCGAGAGCCCGCGCCTCTGGATCGGCCTGCAGCTCCCGCCAGGCTGCCACCACCCAGGTCACCTAGGTCCCTTGCGGGGCTTCCAGTGGGTTACGGGCGACAACCACACCAGCTACAGCAGGTGGGAGCGGCTCCACGAGGCCCCCGCGCCTCTCTGCGGTCCGCTGTGCGTGGCCGTCTCGGAGGCTGGCGTCCCCGCACCAGGTGAGCCGTCCTGGGAGGAGCAGCAGTGCGCCACGGAGGCCGATGGCTTCCTCTGCGAGTTCCACTTCGCAGCCTCCTGCAGGCCTCTCGCTGTGGGTTCCGGTGCCCCGGCCAGCATCTCCGTCAACTACAGCACCCCGTTCGGAGGCCGAGGTGCGGACTTCCAGGCGCTGCCGCTGGGCAGCTCCGCCGAGGTGGCGCCCTTGGGGATGGAGCTGGCGTGCCAGCTGAGGCCAGGAGAGGCCGAGGGCCGCTGGGGCCGGGCCAGGCCGGGCGCCTGGGACTGCGGCGTGGAGAACGGCGGCTGCGAGCACGTGTGCAACCGGAGCGCCGGGGAGTCCCGCTGCCTCTGCCCCGCCGACACGGCTCCGAAGGACGACGGGCGCTCCTGCGCCGCGCCCGAGGAGCACTCGTGCGACCAACTCTGCCATCACTTATGCCAGCCCAACCCCGACGTGCCCGACGGCTACTCGTGCATGTGCGATGTGGGTTACCAGCTGGCTGCGGACCAGCACGGGTGCGAGGACGTGGACGACTGCATGCAGGTGCCTAGCCCGTGCCCTCAGCTCTGCGTCAACACGCAGGGCAGCTTCGAGTGCCGCTGTCACCCTGGCTACGAGCTGGTGAACGGTGAGTGCGTCGAGGCTGCGGACCTGTGCATGGGAAATAACTGCGACTACCAGTGTCAGCCCCTGAAGGAGACGGACTCCCCGCCGTACCGCTGCATCTGCGCGGAGGGCTTCGCGCCCATCCCCCACGCCCCGCACAAGTGCCAGATGTTCTGCAACCAGACTGAGTGCCCAGCCGACTGCGATCCCAACTACCCGGACAGCTGCCAGTGCCCCGAGGGTTACATTCTGGACGAGGGCTCGGTGTGCACCGACATCGACGAGTGCGCCAATGGCAATTGCATCAACGCACTTTCCTGCAAAAACCTCCCTGGCACCTATGAGTGTATCTGCGGGCCCGGTGTGGTCAAGACTGGCGTCGACTGTGACACCATCCCCGTGAAGGGAGGCGGCGGCGGCGGCGAAGACTACGGGGGCTCTGGGGAGCCTCCGGTCAGCCCCACACCTGGCGTCACCTCGAGCCCCAGGCCTGCAGGGTCGGTGCATTCTGGCGTACTCATTGGCATCTCCATCGCGAGCTTGTGTCTGGTGGTGGCGCTTTTGGCGCTCCTCTGCCACCTGCGCAAGAAGCAAGGCGCCACGCAGGCTGAGCTGGAGTACAAGTGCGGGGTCCCCTCCAAGGAAGTGGTGCTGCAGCACGTGCGGACAGAGCAGATGCCTCAGAAACTCTGAGGGGTCTCCCTCCCTGGCCCCAGGTGTTGGCTTGGCCCTTTCTTCCCCCTGTGCCTCATTCCCTGGCCTCTTCCCCCAACCTTACTCCGGGGCTGTTCCCAAAGCACCTTAGCTGGCATCAGAACTGGAGGAGACCCCCATCCCTTCTTTTGCTGATGCCAGGAATGGCTGGGGAGGAGGGACTGGAAGGAGGATGCACCCCAGTTACTTCCATGATGTCACCAGACTACTTACGGGGCAGAGATGGCAATTTTAAAATGAATATGAAGATTGCAAAGTGCCCCGTGCCTTCTGTAGGGCAGGAGTGGGGAGCACTATGGGGCAGACTGTGATCCGATGGACTAGTGAGTGTGATTGTGTCATGTTGATGACTAAGATATTTATTTTTTTAAGTATTTAGGACTTTTTTTTCCTATTTTCCCTACCTGTATGTCTTCATCCCCACGTTGCATCCCTCCCTACTGTCCTGGTCTCCTACTCACCTCCCCCATCTATGTATTTATATACTTCCACTTGTCAAGTGGTAGTTAAACTATCTTGGTGAATTTTCTTTTTTAGCCTCTCACATTTATGAAGCCAAGACTCATTTCCCCCCTCTCATTCCTCCCAATGTCCCCTTCCCAGGAACTGGGCCAACCCATCTGTGTCACCTTACCTGCGTCTGACCCTACTTCTATTTTTAGATGTCAGCCTAGGCAGAGCTCTTATGTGAAACAGAGCAAAAACACCAAAAATAAGAATGGCTGGGCATTTGTTCTTTCACCAGATTTGCTAATTCACCCTGAAGTTTCATGCTTCCGGGGTCAATATCACTTTAACAAAGGTTAAGATGTGAGAGGCATTTGTTAAATTAATGTTGCTGGACTGTCTTAGAAAGTCAACCCAAGGAGTTTTTATTTTTATTTTTTAAACAGTGAGCCTGGGTTTTATTATTGGTGTTTTGATTTGGACTGAAAGGTAGTCACTGTTGTTAAGCTTTTATGCAGTTTCCTTTTTCATTTTTATATTATTGCTGTTATTGTTATTTTTAACAGTGTTGGAATGTTCACATGATTGCTCCAGATTGAAAGAAAAAGGAATCATCTCCCAGGAGATAGGTTAAGAAAGTTACGAGTTGCCTGATTCATGCCAACTACCATTTTGACTCACTGTTTTTGTCATTCGCAGGCTAAAATTAAGCCAGCTTTATTGTTTGGGGGGCATTTGGGAGTTTGGGGATGGTACCTGGTGGATGCTCAGGCCAGGCCCTCACCTTGATCAAGCCCTTGAGAATGTCTCCTACTTCAGAGGGGCCTCCTAACCTCATTCACTTGGAACTTGCTCTGCCCAAGAAATGGGGGCTGTCTTTGCCCTCCTCCAGCAGCTGGGTAAAAATGCAGAAACTTGGGCTCTACCCGACTTACTCTATGAGAATCTATATTTTAGCAAGAGCTGCAGGGGGTTATCTGCCAGTATGGTTTGAGGAGAATGGATTCAGACAGCTTCCAACTTCTGGAATTGAGTATATGGGATCAGTAATGAGTAGCAGGCCAAGTCAGGGCCTTTATTTTCAAGAAACTGAGGAATCTTAATTTCTGGTGGAAAAAACTAGGTACACCCCTTAAGACATCATTAAACAGGGTTTTTGGTTCAACTAAGCTAGGAATGAAATTATGAATGGGAAAAAATGTGTATCTTTTGTGACAAAGATTTTTTTCTACTATTTTGTAAACTCAGCATATTTGTACATATTTATTTATTGGAGATAAACCAGAACACGGGCAAAACCCTTGCTTATGACATCACCTATAGAAAATAAACAAATAAGTGTGCCTTGGGTTGCATGTCTGTCCACCTCCCTCCCCCCCACCCCCCATTTTCCATCATTAAACAATGCAAATACCATGAATTGAATTTAAAGGTTGCTCTGCACCCATCACTAGCTCATGGCATCATCTCTGACTTAGAAAGATTTTTTTTCAGAGGAGATTGTTTTCACTGTAGGAGGTCACATTCTATCTGTGTGCACAAATATTTATTTACTTTTCCTTCTGCAACCATAACAACTTCATACAAAGGACTTGTGTCAATGCATTTTAAAATACATGATAATACATTATTTGTTGGGATGAATTAAAGAAACCATCCTTCTTGGCATCTCTAGAATCCCAGTTGTGTGTCCTTCTGCACGAGGTTTGATAGTATTTGCTCCCTGAGATATGCAAACAGCAGGCATGAGGGAGTCTCGGTCTATGGATCATATTCAAACGATCATTTCTACATAACAAGGTCCCATGCAGTATGAAATCATTCTTCTTTCTGTTGGTGATCAGAAACGTCTTTAATATACAAATCTTTTGGACCCCTTTTCCTGGGTTGGTGGAACTGGCTGAATTTTATATACAGTGCTCTGAAAGTTTTAAGAAAGCAGAAGTTAGGAGAAAATTGAATTCATCAAATATTCGAATATTTTTATTCAGCTAGATAACGCTGAATTCTTCAGTTTTAAACTGAGTAGTTACTGTTGTGAAGGCGCAGCTGGAGATCTCAGCATCCATCTTGGATGCAGTTGACAGCTTTGGTGTATGGGAGTGAGAGGTGGCTGCTACCATGAGCAGAGCCCTGGCAAGGTAAGTGGTTCAGCAGCATTGTCCTTAGGAGTCTGGCAGACTAGCAGAACACCAAATTCAGTAGTAGGCACCTATGAAGGAAGAACTCGCTGAGGAGGGCAAAGCAAGGACAGATACATTGTGCAGGGGGTCTAGAGGAGAGAGGGTAACTTACAAATGTATCCCCACTACCCGGCCTTCTATTTTTCAAAAGGGTCTGCTCCCAAGTAGCTATCATATTGCCTTTCAAGGACCCATTCCTTCAGGTTTCCTTCCTCCAGAGGAGGGGCATGTTCTTAACATAAGAGATCAAAATACACTTTTAAGACCCAGGAGCAAGAACTCTTACCGGGCCATCTTGGACTACAGAACATGGGTGGGATGAGGGGCCAGGCCCTCCCTATCATCCTCGCTTCCTGTTCCCTGGGAGTAGCATGAATGTTTACAGGCCTCATTTGAACTTCAGATTCTCAAAACAATTAAGAAACCACAGCCCCTCTCTGAGCAAGACACCAGGACCATATAACCAAGCAGTTAGCTAACAAAACTATTCCCCAGCTTTCAAATTAAGGTGGTCCTTATGGTAGAGGGGCCGAGAGTCAACCCGTATAATCTCTGCTTTTGTTCCCATTGTTAGATCTAGGAATCCCACACCTCAGCAAGTGCTCCCAGCTTGTCCATGATGCTCCACAGCGGGCAGGGTCTGGGGGAGAAGCCCAAGGTGGTACTTCTGCACCACTCAGAATTTGACTTTACCAATCAAATGGCTTCCTGTTCTTCCCTTTGGACCTAATCTCTTTCCTGGGATTTATTTGTTCAGCAAATATTTACTGAGCAGGTAGTCTGTTCCTGGCACGATGATGGGCATGGTGATAAGTCCCTGCCTTGAGAAGCTTGCACTCTGGTGGGGGAGAGAGACATGAAATAAATGATCACCCCCAATTGGTATTGAACTTAGAAATGTGGTAGAAAGCCCCAGGTGCCCAGCGAGGGACAACTGTAGGTGGAACTTCACCCTCAGAGTGGCCTGTCCTTTCCTAGCATTTCGCTGGTCATGAGATTTGGACTTCTTGACCTTTCCTCTCTAGAGATAATATCTAGGCCCCAGTTGTATTTCAGCTCCAGGCCCAGAAAAGCAGCCATGGCTGACCTCAGGACCAGCTGCGTTGAATAATGATTCCCTGCCCTGGAGCCGACCAATCAGTGGAGACCTAGACCCTGAGAGGACACACCTGGAAAGCTGCTGGATATTCTATTAAGATCTTATCCTGGCACCTCCCCTGAAAGCTTCACCCTTAAAACCCTTAGGACTGAAGACCCAGTGCACTCTCCCTCCCAGAAGCACACCAGTGCCTCTCTCTTCCCCCTTCCTGCCCCAGGCATGTTACCATTAGCTTCCTCACTCGCGAGCTCCAAGGGCCCTTCCTTTTCCTCCATAACTTGTTTCCTAAGCCATTTTCTTCTAGGAATTCCTTCTTCTACCTCTGTGATTTACCAAATAAGTGTTCTCGCTCAGTTTGGGTCTTGGCTCTGAATTCTCTTCTAGCCAGAGCCCAGGTACTGAGGTCTGACCCCACCTGATGCTGTTCCTGCTGCCCTCAACAGAAACAAGTGGTGAGAGCTGGGGAAGAGATGCACAGCACATCAGGGAATCGGGATTTAGATTCCAGGACGGGGAAACATCTTTGATGAGCTGACCTTAACACTAGACCTTCAAGAGGATCAGGGCTTAGTCAAAAGCAGAGTGGAAGGGAGAGCAGTCCAGGTAGAAGGAACAGCACGAACAAATGCCCTGCACTCAGAAGAGTCTTGGCAGAGGGCATGGACATAGTGAGCAAGGGGAAGAGTGGCCACGATGAGGCTGAAGAGGTGGAAATGGAGACGTACAAGTGGAGGGGGAGTAGGGACTGGAGGCCAGTACAGGGATATTAACTTGTGGGTACAAGTGGGCCACTCAAGGAGTTAATGAGAGTGTGCTGCTGTTTAATTTGTAAAGTGAAGTTGTTTGGGAAGGTAATAATTCTAGACGTATGTATGTGTCACCATGGGCAGATAGCTGCAGAGTTTCCCTTGTAAGCCTGAAATGTGGGTGTCATATACACCTGGATTTGACACATGGTAGTCACATGTCCATGAGCATCATAAAACTCCTCTAAGGCTATGAAAACATGTGCTAGCAGTACCACCTTACAGAGTTTCCATGAAGATTCTGTGAGGTAAGCTAGCACAGGCTCTGGCACACAGTAGGTGTCCAATAAAGGCTAGCTTATGGGCCACTAAATTAGTGGGTGTATAAGTGAATAAAAGAAAGGTTATGTTGACATCATGAGGGTCTTGAGGGCAGGTTCAAGGTCATGCAGAAAATGGAAAGTATTGTTTCAAAGCAAGATATAGTCTCTTAGAATGAATGCTGCCAGTCCTAGAGGAAGTGTCATGATAGGTTTTGGGGCATCAAACAAGCTTAGAAAGGGATGTGTTGGCACAGGGAGAGAAGTGGCCCCCCAGAGCTTTAAAAGCCTGCTTCCAAGGTCTATTGACCCTACTCACCAGGCCCATTAAAGGATGGAGTATAGAGAGAACTTCCATTGTGTTCCCAGGAAGGCCACAGTGAAGGAAAGAACACACCCTAAAGAGCCCCTGCTTGCCCTGGCCAGTTTGGCTCAGTGGATAGAGCATCGGCCTGCAGTCTGAAGGATCCCAGGTTCAATTCTGGTCTAGGGTACATGCCTGGGTTATGGGCTTGGTCCCCAGTGGGGGGCATGCAGGAGGCAGCTGATTGATGATTCTCTCTCATTATTGATGTTTTTTATCTCTCTCCCTTTCCCTTCCTCTCTGAAATTCATTAAAAAAAATCTTTAAAAAAAGAGCCCCTTCTTGTTTTCTTGGGACCCAAAGGAGACAGAGAAAATTGGCTCCAGCCCAGGCAGAGGCCAGGGCTGCTGGGAAGGGGTCACACCTGCACTCTCACCTTCACCTTCAGCTGCCACATGGGGCTCTCAAGTTTAGCAACATCAGAGAGGAATTGAAACCAGACTACAGCGGGCTTGGGCTGCCTGTCACTACTTGAGCCAATTCAGCAGAGACAGGGTTGAATCATATATGAGCGTTTGTTCCAGTAATGCCGGCAGCATGGGAGAGCAGCAGGTCATCCACAAAAATCTGCTATCTCCCTGCCCATAAGACAGCTGTTTATGTTGGGCAGAAGGACAAAGATTACGTGGGACAGTAAGAATTACAGGTATGGGGAAGTAGGCATGGTATGATGGTTACAGGTTACAGGCAATAGGGGCTTGGGGCCAGGTTGTAAAGGGTTGGCACCTTGGGACCAGATTGTTTTAGCAACAAGTTGTAAATTTTTCCGTAATTATAAGCAGTTCTTGGAAAAGGAGGATGGACTGCATTCCAATGTTAGTTCCCATGTCCCAGGTTAGAAGGTGCTTTATCTAATCAGAATAGAATAACCACTATTAACAGCGCATAATTAATGTTTCTTATAACTATAGGTGGTCCCCACTATTCTACTTCTGCCCCTAACAGAATCTGCAAAGGAGAGAGGAAGCATCAGTTCAAAATAACACACAGGCCCCATTGTGTACGGACTCTCGCAGTGGGAATTTGAGGCAAATTCTAATCTTTCTCAACTGTCTGCCCACTGGGGCATTGCAAGCTGGTGGTAGGTCTGGACACCAATCCCCCACTCCCCATGTCACCCTGGGAAGTCACAGCCACTTCCGTGACTCATCCCCATGAGCAGATTTTCCCTATGGCACATTAGAGACTGCACACTTGGAAGAAGTGACTATTGGAATCTTAATTTTCTCAGGAAAGTGGCATCTCAACTACAGTTCAGGGTCTTTGGAACTCCCTGTCAGGGTAATGTATGCACATCTCTCTCTCTCTCTCTCTCTCTCTCTCTCTCTCTCTCTCTCTCTCTCTCTTCGCAGTGGGAGGGGAGGTGGGGGGAGAGGAAGAGGAACCTAAGATTCAAGAGCAGACAGCTCACTGATTAGGGACTAGAAGCATTAAGATCTGTGATCTGCAGGCCCCTAAAAGATCTGGCTAGGCCCAACACTGGCTACTGGACTTTATTTCTTTTTTAAAATTATGATATCATTGACATACAGTAAAATTCGCTCCTTTTAGTAAATAGTTTCCTAAAGCCCATATCATGGACTCCCGAAACCACTGCCATCATCAATATACAGGGCATTTCCTTCACACTAGAAGGTTCCCTGGGCCCCTCCCGCTTTGCTGCCCTTGGAGTATCTACACACAGGATGAGGCCCTTTTCCTCCCTGAGGCTTGCCACATCACACCCTCCTTCAGGATCTCCTCACACCAAGAATCCCATTTTCATGTTTGAGTCATCAAAATAAGCTTTTCTAAGCAATCCAGAAAGCCTGACTTCTTTTACTTTGAACATACAAGTTTCAGTGAAACCCAGCTCATATGTCTCCCAGTACCCTACCCTACTCATTCATCCTGAGTTCTGGCCTTGATCTGCCCCAAATCTTGGCAGTCCACCAGAAGTGTGTAAATAAGCAAAAACAAGACAGCAAACCACCGCATCACGCAATGTCAGAGGAGTGGGAACCTGAGGTTGCAATCAGGAAGTAATGACCTTTTCAGGCATTTCTTCATCAAAGAATACAGGCAATGCCCTACTCTCTCTCTCTCTCTCTCTCTCTCTCTCTCTCTCTCTCTCTCTCTCTCTCATAGGTTCAGTGCTATCTCTTTTCATTTTCAAAGGGACCTTTCTCCCCTTTTTAGTCAGCAGGTTCAGACATAGGCAAACAACTAGTTTCCTCTCACAGGAGAAAGGAAATATTATTCTAACAGAATCACAATTCTTTTAGGAGTGTTTCGAAAGTGTGATTGAGAAAGACAAAAGAACCCAAGGGTGCCTTACTCCAAGTCAGGCCCCTGGAAATGGGGAACAACCGGCAGAAGAGTTGCAAGGATCCGGTGACAAACACCAAGATTCTTACCTGGGGCCCATGAGGACAATGACTTCCCCCTGAGGGACTACTGGCCACACAGTTCCCAGATTCCTGCCTGAAATACACACCTTTTAAGATAGGACATTTAGGACCAGTGTCATCTTCAGATGAGACCTGCCCTTGTCTGCATATCAATGAATGGCAGCTGCTGTCCATCACACTCCTGGCATCTTCTTCCGGCTTCACCCTGAGGCTGGCACTCACTGCTTGCTCAAGGCTGGAGGACTCAAGGAAACCATTGTTCAACCACCCAGCGAGAAAGAGAGGGGCTTTCCACAGTCTCCCCTGTCCTCCCCGCTTTCCTCTGCCTCCTGCCTCAATGCAGTTTCATTTTCTCAAGGACAAAGGCCACCTTCTGCGCACTCGCACTCGGAGTTGATCAGTTTCTCTGCCAGGTAGACCCAAGCCTGCCTGCCCTTAGGGTTTGTCACTGCAGCCCTATGGCAGGCCTTCCATCCTCAAGGGGGCTGTGAGGAGCTGCCGGTCTGTGTCTGCCAGTGCTTCCCGCGGGCTGGGCAGCATCCACCCACATCAACCTCTGTTCTAGTCACTTTGCACACTTCCAACGCTTTCCTCCACAGGCCCTTTGCACGTGCTGTCCCCTCTGCTGAGAACCCTGCACACCTTCTGCTCCACCCCTTTCTTCTGTTGATTCCCACGCAGCCAATCCTGGGAAGGCTGTCCTAAGACAATGTCAGGTTCTCTTAGTATGTCATCTCGTTAAAACTAGATTCATTTCTTGTATATATTTTATTTCAGTTTAGAATTGTACTCTCAGCTCTGTGCTTTTCAGATTAATGTCCATCTTTTGCTACTAACCAATCTCCAAGCTTCGTGAGGGCAGGGTGCTTTCTGCAGAGGCTCCTCATGCACCTCAGAGCTGCTGCATTGCCAGAAAGAAGCAGCACTCAGAGTGTTGTCCGCAAGCATGCCCACCTGCACGCCCGCCTGCACACCCACCTGCACACCCACCACCTACATGCCCATCTGCACACCCCCCCATAGAACAGAGCTTCCAGTGAGCATGATACAGGCTGGCAGTGGGCAACGCTATGGAGCTGTGGCAGACTACAAGGCTTAGGATTTTGACATTTGTGCTTAAGGGATTTGAGGCTATTCTGTCATCGACTTAGGGCAGGGGCGAGGAATGTCCAGCCCTTAGGCTGTATACAGTCTATGAAATCATTTGGTGTGGCCCTGTCAAGGCATTAGGGGTGAGTTAATTCGATAATCAAATATAGCAGGCTACTGTTTAAGTTGATAATTTTGTATGGTCCACAAATGATATTATAAATATCCAATGGCCCTTGGCAGAAGAAAGGTCCCCTAGCCCTGGCTTAGGGTGAGAGAGCGTGAGGGATGAGGATGAGAGCTTCCACACTCAGATTCTTGGGGATCTGCCCAGTCACTGCTCTTGCTTCCCTGTCTGGTATCTGAGATAGCAGAGCCAACACATGCCGCATGTGCTTTTCACGTCAGCTTTTAACACATAAGGAGGGCAAGGTAAGAGGTTTTTAATGAACGTGAAGCCAGAATTTATAGATTACTGTGAAGATACTGTCTATCTTTGCTCAAAGACATAATGCTGACAAATACGGCAAGAAGTCCATTGAGTGACTGCTTGCCACGTCCAAATAATATCTTCCCGACCATCTGAAAACATTAAATGCCTGGCTTGTTGCTGAACAGTCAAGTAAGTAAAGATCATTTTAAAAGGCAAATCGAGGTCACTGATTGAGAGGTGCCTGAAGGCTGTTTTTACCTGTGATTTAAAAAAGTGCTTTCACTCACATTGCAGCCAAACGCTGTTGCCCTGGTAACAGTAGGCAGAACACCAAGGTCAAAGCGCCTTCCCAGCCATTGCCCAGGCAGAGGAAACACGTCAGAGCCCTCAGGTCCCCGTCACTGACCTGGGCTCCCTGCAGTCTTGCAGCACAGGAACCACAGGGAAGGTCTCCTGGGCACGCTTTGCTGCTGCTGAGTCATTCCGTCCCAGGCGTGAGAAAGCTCTGCAGCTGAGGGAGAGAGTGGTGAATGGGACCACACCCTGTCCCCTCCCTGCATGATTTATTACTGTGGGGCCTAGGGCAGGGGTGGTCTCATGTTTAACAGGTGATGGAGAGAGCACTAGCATAAAGAAATACTGTCAACCAAAACACTTGTACGCATACATGCCTAACCCATGGACACAGACAAGAGGATGAGGAGGCCTGGAGTGGGGGGTGGGCTGCAAAGGGTCAATGGGAGAAAAAGAGGGACATATGGGATAGTTTCAACAATAAAGATTAAAAAATAATAAATAAATAAAATTTGTTTTAAAAAGAAAGAAATGCTGTCTTCACCCTTCCATTGTCTTGGTTAGCAGGCCTTGCCGGCGTCTTAGAGAAGGCTGGGAAGAACTCAGGACGCCCCCCCTCCCATTGTGCACAGTTGAGTGGGAAGCTTAGAGAGGTGAAGTCACTGCTCCCAGCATCTGGCTCCCACTGAGGCTTCTGCCTCTCAAGGACTTTTCCTTCCATCACCTAAGGCTGTTTCTCCTTCAGCCATCCTCAACTATGTTAAAAAAGGTTGTAATTTAAAATACTTAATAAGCTTGAGGGTTGCCAAGACCAGTGCCCCATCTTGTTCACGAGAGTTTGCCCAATGAGAGTCACTGTGCCAGACTCCAGAGAAGCACCAGGCCCCCACCCAGGCTGGGGGGGCAGCGCTGCAGCCCACCCCCGTTTCTGACCATCGTCAGTGCCAGAGCCCCTTCCCTCACTGCCACCAGCCCGAGGTGTCCTGGCAGCTCAGTTCAACCATATTTATCAAGCGACCACTCTGCCTGGCACTGTCTGGCACTGGGAAACAAAGAAATGGTTCAGCTTTAAAGACTGCAAAGGTGTTACAGTCACACAAGGCCCACAGACAGCAACCCTGACTTACTTCAGATTCCCCAGATAACTTAATGGGGACTGACAAGCTAGGGATGGTCCAGGTCCTGGTTCTGCACCTGAGTTATGAGTGATCAACCCACAGGCATGTCTCCAGCATCTAGTACAGACTTGGCTATGCATTTTCTTTCCAGGACAGATGTGGGCCATCCAAGTGTTCAGCTGTGAACCTCTCACCTGGCCCATCAGCCCAGGGAGACCCACTGGATCAGCACTGATCACATCTGACCCATCATCCTGCTGGCTGGTCACTGGAGGGGCCAGGATCCAGTGGTTTCGTGCCCAAAGACAGGTTAGGCCAAGGCCCTTCTTTATTTCACTCAGTGAGGGAGAAGCTGGAATACTCACTGTGGAGCTTTTTTTCCATCTGGTCTTAGAAGGCTCAGTTAAATGAGTTCCAGAAAACATGGAGCGAACTCATAAAACCTCTTAAGTCCTAGATTCCTTTCCATTCAAACATCTTAGACCATCCATTTTATGTGTAGAGGTTGTTCAATGAAAGGAACAAATGTCTGTTAAACTAAACATAAGAAAAGAAGTAGTGTGGAAGAGAAGTAGACAGCGTGGAATAGACAAGTTCGACCTCTGAGAGTCACCTCGTGCCAGTGCTGGGAGCGGCTCCTGATTTCACAAGCAGAAGTGAGACGACCCCAGGGTTCATTCACTTGCTGGATCATATGACACCTGCATCTAGGACCAGAATTCAGGTCTATTGCCCGTTTCCCATATACCAGGCACCTGCTCACATCTGGCAAAAGCCTGATTTTGGCTAAATACTTCAGAGAGGGTCTTGTTCTGCCTCTCCCTCACTCAGAGAGGAGCGCTGCCCCACTGTAATCAGAACACCCTGTAAGGCTGCCCTCCCAGCCCCCCCGAATGATCTTCAGCCTCCCAGCAGCCTCCTTGTGCCCAACATGGACCGCCTATTGCCTGCAGGAGAAGGCCCAAGACAGGCAGCATCTGCTGGGCCCACAGGTCCAGGATGTTTTCTCCTGAAGCCCTCCTGCCAGGAAGAGTGAGTTCTAGAAGCCGATGACTAGGAAGAGCAGAGGGTGCTGTCTTCAGGCATCATTCTCCCTCCCTCCCCCATATCTTCCCCTCATCATCAGCACCAGGCCTACAAACCCATATGGCACTGCATGCACATTTAACAGCATGTTTGCACTCTGTGGCTACACAGTTTCTTTCCAGGACAGATGTGGGCCACCCAAGTGCACAGCAAATGAGACTTCTGGGTTTGATAGGCCTGGCCCAGCATACGCACTGCAAGCTCAGTTCAACCACATCTATCAAGTGCCCACCCTGCCAGGCTCTCCCTGGCCTCGGGAAACAGAAATAGTTCAATTTTAAAGTTCAGTTTCTGTTCCCTTGGCTCCCTTCCCACTCACCCCCTTCTCACTCACCCACTTCCCACTCACCCCCACAGGTGCATGTTCTCACAGCAAAGGGTCAGGGGGCGAAAATCATACCACAGGAGCCGAATGAATTTATATTCTCTGCTTTTTATTATTGACCTGGTTTTATGCCTTGTAACTAAGCCCATGTAGGGTTTCTCCAAACCTCTTCTACTCACTTTAAGCAGAAAACCTGTATAAGCCAGGTGTCAGGGTCAGATCTGGGGTCCGGGTCAGAACTGTGTGGCTCTCCCATTGCTGGAAGGAAATGGCCTGACGGTTCAGGTCTGTGAGGTCTGCACAAGGAGCATCGGGGCTGTTGCAAGAGCTGTGTGCTTGTACCAGGGAAGACATGGGGCAGATAGGGCAGGACGCAGCAGTGTTGTGACCTTCACACTAGACTGCCTGGTTCAAATCTAGTTCTACCTCTTATCAGATACCCAACCTTGGACAAGTTCCTCAGTGTCTTTATTCCTTAGTGTCCACCTCTGCTAAGTGGCCCTGATGATAGTAATTACATGGTTGAGTGCTGTGGAGGAACCATCACATCTGCACACCTGCCATTACTAGGAGAGTATCGGGTTGTGGGCAGTGCCTGTCAGCTCCTGGTTGTTTCTTTTTCTACCCTTCTTTGGTGCCCTTAAAGGGACAGTTTTGGAAATGAGACTAAAGAGGAGATCTGCCTGCCCCCCCCATGGCCCCATGCTGTCTGATGTTCCACTGATTGGCAGCTTTCAGAGTGCAAAGGTTACAGGGGATGATGGAGGCCATTGATAACCCACCCTGCATTATTATAATTGCTTTTGTTAAAAGGTTTGCGACAGTCTTTTCTTATCTAACTTGTATTTAAAACAATCCTGAGATGCATGGGAAAAACATCATTATTATCCCAACTTTGTAAAAATGACCAAAACAGAGCAAACCTTTTCTGCCTTGACTGACAACTTGATAATGGATTATGCTCAAACCAGATTCTTTTGGGAGTGAAAGAAGCTCTATTAGTAATTATGCTGTCCAAGCAAATCAGGATAAATGGATACTCTAATAAGGGAAGACTCTCCAATTTAATTTGCTGCATTACCACAGTAAGTGGCAGGAAAACATGAGTCTGTTAGGCACTGGATCAAAAATGACAGGGCTGTCACTGCTCTCTCCAGAACACCCTCCAGAAGGGCTTTTGTAGAGGAGAAGTTGAGGTGTGCAATTCACTGATGAGACCAGGAACTGCTAGAGATTCAAGTGAAATGTCCTGCATCCAAGGCCCAGAGTAGAGAGTCATACTGTTTCCAAAGATACTCTCTTAAGTCCTTTATGTTTAGGGAGAAATCCGAGAAGCATTTGAGATGCAGGCCACTCACACAACAGTGGGTGGGTTCTCCAGCGAGTGGGCAGTGGGGCTGCTTGACTCCCTCCTAAGATGGAGGTGGAGGGGGACAAGTGCCTCTAGGTAACCTTTGGCTCTTCCTGAGGACGCTCTTTTATCTGTTCCATTTCCTTACTTAGCTCTCAAGTCCCACCATGCCACTTATTACAGGCAGTTAGACAGGGGAGCTTCTCCCACTAACCTGCTAACCCACAGGAGTAAGCTAAGGTCACCTGACTGAGCTCTGGCCTCCAACATGCACTTCTGCATAACTGTATGAAGTATCTAAATGCCACTCGCTAGATTTAAAGCAAAAAGAACAGAAACCTCTGAACCAAGTAGGTTGTAAACTCAAAATATTAGAAGACAAAGTAGTGACATTAGCACTTCATTTGAAAAATGGAAGCATTTCTTTTGAAATCAGCCACAGAGGTGAGACATGTTTTTCTTTTCAGTTGCCCCCTGATGGCACACAGCTTCACCGACCAAATTCTGCCAGCTTCCAAGGCCTGGGGTGCTGACTGACTTCAGCAGATGGGCAGCATGACCTCCCAACCATGTGGAGAAGAGCACATGTCTCTGGGTGAAGTGAGAGCTGACAGACGCTTGACTTTTCAATACCAGATGTGGTTGGAGAGCTTTTCTTGTTCTGTTGGAAAAGCTCATGAGGAAGCTGTGAATAGGATCAGTTCCCAGAAGTAAAACTCCTATTTTCACTGTCCAAACATCAGTCAAGGTACTGGGAGAGCCAGCGGAAGCCTCGCCATAACCTTTCCTCTTGAACACACTACACATGAACACTTCTATGGGGCGGCCATTCAGTTCCTTTCCTGTGGTCTGTCCATAAAACCCAAATATCTCCCAGAGTTTTTCTATACTGATTGTATCTCTTCTGTCAGTTTGTAACCCAAGATAAGGATCAGATATTGTTCCGTCAATCGTTGAAATGTTTAGTTCAACTATGGATTCCATGAGGTGAGGGTGATCTGCACAGTTCACCAGAAAGACAACCCCACTAACTACTAGGAGGTCATTTTTCTGAACTCAACTTGTTTGCTCTTACCCACCGAAATCAAAAGTTGTAAAAGTCAACTCAGCAATTATCAGCTCTTGGATATCAGATATAAAGTTGGAGCATGTCTGTCATTTTTGAGCTTGTGTAGAACAGTGGTTTTGCCTGCATTGTTCAGACCAAAGAATACAAGTTTTCTAGATTTCTTGTACAATCCTAATAGAGCACACTGCTGAAGCCATTGCAGATCCACCCAAAGATGAAAGACATTACTATGCTTACCATGATACAAGGGGTTCTTCTGGCAGCAGCACCAGCAGTGGACAGCTTTGACGCTCCTCTGACCACACCCCCAAAAGCACTGGAGAAATATGCAAACTTGGGTCAAAGATTTTGGCCAATTTTGTAGGCCTCCCAAACTCTACTACCTCTCCTTTCTTGGGGGCAGATTTCTGATTTTGTTTAGGACTTAGTTTTAAATGTACTTACGTGCTGAAGTTGGTTCCCTCCCCAGAATCTGTGATTGCTTTACGGGTGGGCATGTGGCCTAACTCTGGTTAAAGAGACATGAAAATAAATTATGGAAGTTGTAGGTGCAACTTCTGGGAAGGGTTTGGCTATTGTCCCATGGGACTACAATGCTTGGAGAGGCTACAGCCACTTTGTGACTTTGAGGTGTAAAGCTTGTCCAATATGAAAGCCAATATGTTAAAGATAATAGGGAAGAAGTAGGAATGAACTAGGGTGCTTGGCAATACAGAAAGCTGATGAGGTAGCCAGTTTTGGCACTGCTTCTACTGAACTTATTTATCTGAGGTGATCCACATTCTTGTTGCTTTAGTGCTTTCAGATGTGTGTTCCGTACTTGTAGCCAAAAACACTCCAACTCATTATCCTTGATCCAGTCACTGACCTTTTTAAGCCTTACTTTTCTCTTTTGTCAGACATGAACACAAGAGTTCTTATCTAATTGAAGTATATAATATGATAATAATGCAAGCAAACACTCATGTCACACTTGCTAGGGGCCAGACTCTATTTAAACAGTTGACTCATGAGACGTACACAGAATGCTCAGGGTAGGATCCTGAAACTTACACATTCTTAGTACTTATCATTATGATCATTGTTGTTACAGGAAGTAAGCTATTAATTCAGACATTCTGTTCCTAGACACTTTACTTACAGCAAGAGGAAGTAGACTTTCTGGTCCTCCTCCTATTACCTCATGAAAAAGATTACAGGAGCGTTTAAAAAATGTTTTTGCTCCTATGTTAGCTTTGTAAATTCAAATTCTGTCACAATGAATGACATAGGAACCAATACATAGACAAGTGTTCTTCTGATGTTTAGGTTATAATGCATGTATTTAAAAATAAGCTCATACTAAAAGTTCCTACAAATCTATTTGGAAGCTAGAAGAGCTCATTGTAAGAGACAGGTGGGCCCAAGTGAATGCTGCACACAGTGGGTTTACACCAGAGTTGAGGAACGTTGACTTTAAGAAACCTCAATCTTACTTGGGGTAACAGCAAACCCATTACCTTTATTATCCTGATCAGGAAACAAACCTGCCTACTATCCAAGGAGACATTATCTCTGTCTCCTATGGATATTACTGTACAAACATACTTGAAAAGATAGTTCAGGGCAAAAGCTGATAGTGCCTCTGCAGAAATTAATGGGAGGGGCATGGAGAATTGTCTCTCAAACCCCTCCTCTTTTGTGAAGTGGAGTGGAAACCCCAGTCTTTCAGCTCTCCCTCTCCCTTTGATATTGTTGTAATTAGCTAGTTATTAATAATAGGAAAGGAGCAAAAGGAAGGCAAGACATAATGAGCATGGTCATTTGGATAGATTCACCAGGAAGCTGCAATTTCACACTCCCCAGGGAACCACTAGCCCATTCTCTGAAGATGACTGGGAGAAGGGACTGGACAAAGGGGAAGATGGGAGCTTGCACAGTGAATTGGGGTGACATAGGGAAGGTTCCTGTCAGTCAAACCTGGGAACAGAGATAATTGGCCAGAGGGGCAGAGCTCTGCAAGCCCTTGTGAAAATTGTGGAATACATACCCCAGTCACGAGTTCTCACTCTCTTGTTGCACTTGGCCCTCTGGGCTCTGGGCTCTTGTGTCTGTCTTGCATTTGCCATGTTCCCTCCATAGCCATGTGGCTCGATGGACACGCAAACACAATGGAATGATAAACTGCAGTGGGGAACACAGCTGAGCTAGTCTGATGCTGGATTGGACTGTGCAGATATAGAACGGAGACTCTGGGGAACAGCATCAATCTTAGCTCTGCTGAAACCACAGCTACACTTCCATGATGGGGCGTAGGGAAATGGAACCTTGAAAATGCAGGAATTTAACTCCATGAAAATAAATGCCACTTGTTCTCTTATGCGAGTCTCGGAAAATTCTTTTTCTTGTGCTATTGCAAGAAAGCCACATCCTCCATCAAAAGGAGATGAGGGGATGAGGAGAACTCCCCACTGATAACACCTTCATATACATCCTACATGTACCTCTCAGGGCTGCCTGCAATTTTCATCTGGCTCCAAGCTGCCCCCAACCTTAAGTTTTACATTTTGCTGAACCACCACTCTCTAAATAAATGATTCTCAGTGGTCCATATTCAGATTTTCAGGAAATGGAATTTGACTGGTCCAGCGTGGGTCGGTATTCTGTACTGGATCAAGTAGCTGTGGCCAGGGTCAGGGTCAGATGATGCAAACACATTCCCACCCTCTGGATAAGCAGGAAGGGCAGATTCTCTTAGGGGAGGAGCAGGGAGACAGCTTTAGTGAAGACTCAGCCAACGGACAAATTGCATAACAGGTGTCATCATCTTTAGCAGCAGCAGTCCTTTTAGAAATCTTATAAATCACTTACATTAAAAAGAGTCATCAAATATGTCCCAAATAACTTTAGCAGAAAACAGACCAAAAAAGTCATTTGATTATATGATCTGTGCTTTCTGAATATTCAAAAAATTGGATTGTACCATATTGCTGAGCCATGCTTGACAACACCTTTTATTGCTCTTGGCTTGCTGAGTTTATGCTTTTTGGAAGGTGCCAGAATCATTTGTATTGTAATTGAAATGTGCTGTTTACCTAAATCCCACCCAGAAAAGCAACTGAAAAACCAACCCAGCAAGCAGAAAAAAGGCAGCCTCATAAGAGGGATTAACAGGAGAAATCTGTGAGCTCTGTAAAACAAGGTCTGTTTCAACAGAACCCGCTGACCAGAAGCTGTCCTTCAAGGCTGTTCCCATTCTTGTTTTGCTGAATGAAAATGGAGGGTCAGAATGGGCAAGTTGGGTCCTCTTCACAGCCTTTCTTCTTCTTCTCCTCTTCATCAGTGGAATCCTCCCAGTTTTCTAACAGTTGGCCTCTCAAAAATCAAGAGGCTCTAGGTTTGTGAATGTGTACTTCGCCTTAGAAGGGATGTTCATCATGCATGATATTTTATGGATTTATTCTCTCATAATGAAATGAAAGAACCATCAAAAGAGAGAAGCCCAATTAAAGTTTGTTGACGATAAAGCAGAAGCTAAGAAAGGGCCAGTTGTGCACACTGGGTCAACACTAGACTCTAGATTAGAAAATGTCAACAAGCAACATTGAATGGGGACATTTGGGATGAGGGGAGAGGGGCCAATTTCCTCTGCCCTCAAGAGTACTTGGACCCATCTGGCATCTTGAATACCTCCCGTAAATGGAGAAGCCTGCCAACCTCTTAACTACTTCTCAGGCTTTGGGACTAGTTATCCTCAAATAGCTCTGCTTCAGACACTGAGCACTGAGTCTTCCTTCTTCCAAACACACAGGGATGGACTCTTACCTTACCTTGGTATTCCAGACCCCATCTCACTATCTGTCTGTGGCTTTTCGCTCTTCCCTATCATGCTGCCCTGGCCCTTACAACAATGTGGCTGCTCAAACAATGGCTTTCTACCTGTATTGCCATTGTCTTTCCAGGGCAGGGCTCTTGGGAAGTTATTAATTAATTAATTAATTAATCATTCATTCATCTAGGCTTTTGCCAGCTCCAGACATCGGATTAAGCATCTTAAGAGGTATAGGGATAAAAACAAAGCCTGGTGTCTTTTCTTGAGAGCTCACAACCCACTGTGGGTGGGAGAGAGGCAGGTAAATAAAGAATTCTTCCAATGTACTAGAACCAGATGGGAGACTGGATTAAGGTACAGGGAGCATGAAGAAGGGCCTTCCTTCAGCTTGGAGACCCTGGGAAGACTTGACAATGATAGAGAACTTGAAGACTTTCTCAGGCTTCTCCTCTGCATCGGAGAAGGAGGGGCAGAGATGGGGTCAGGAGACTTGTGGGTGGGTGGGCAATCGAAGCACCTCCAGGGTAGAGCAGAGGGCTCCCCTCTCCTGACTGTTCTAGTCCCTGATGGTGCTTTGGTGGGTGTCAGCTCTTTGAGAACATTTCTCCTGATCACTTTGGAAGCTGTGGTTAGATTCTGGGTGGTGCCTGTGCTGAAGGACACTTGAATGTTGACACTGTCTGAATGGTTTAATATGACGAGAAAAGCGGGCCAGAGGCCAGAGTGAAAGCAGGTGTGTTCAAGGTTCATATGTGTGCTCTTTTCTGCCAGCCCTCTAGAAGCTGGGTGGGGTCATCTTCAAAGGCAGCATCTGGAACAGCTGTGGGAGACGTGTTTTCATAGCATTAGGAGCACTTACACTAGCAAGTTCCAACTCTTCTGTTTTACTAACACAACATATGCTAAAAATCAATATTTGCTGAGTGATGACTCGGCCCTCATCATGCAGAGAGCCCTGAGACTGGAGCTGTCACGTTCCTCCAGAACAGCGCTTCTCAGTATCATTTAGGGGGTGTGGCCAAATGCAGGCCCTGGGGTCACCACTGACTTGAGACCTGTGGGGTGGGATGGGAAGTTGTGGTCTGGGTCTGCATTTTTAACACACTGGCCAGATGATTCTAATCAACACCAACATTTGAGAGCCTTACTCTGGAAAATGAGTGAAAGGATCTTGCAAAGGAGACTAAGAATTGCTACAGTTCATCTGTGTGGGGGCTGCAGGAAGGGTGCATAATAGGTATCTCAGAATCTAATGTCCCTTTAAGATTTTCTGGTTAAAGTATACATTCTTGGCCCCTAGCTCCAAGAGCCATGACAAGCAAAACATTCTGAGGTGTTCTAAGGTAAATTCCAGTGGCCAGAGAGTGGGAGAAAGAATAATTATCCAGTTAGGAGCTGTGAACTAGCTGACAAAAGACTGCTCATATTCCTGAACATATGTTGGAGCTTTGAATCAACCTCTGGTGTCAATTAACTGACCAGAGAAGCCACCACATCCTTCACATGAATGGGCTTTCAGGGCTGTTGCCTATAACCAATCAAAAGTAGTCAATATTTCTTCCTCACAGACTGTGCTTCTACCATAGATGTGCCTCCACTTTGCCCTTTCCTGCCCCCTGATCTGTATAGAAGCATTCATCAACTCCAGGACAGGGGACCAGTGGACATGTCATGTCACCTTTTCCACCAGGTGCTGCTGCTGGTTTGGACTTTATGGCCCAGCATCTGGTCCTTTTCTTACTAACAGTGGCCCAATAAACCTTTTCTTTTAAGAAGACTTTCACCTTGGAAGTTAAGGCTCTTGTTTAACAGCCAGAATCTCTGGAACTGGAGCTCTAGGGTCTGCATATTTTACAAACACTTTGCTTATTTATGAATATAGAAAGGATGATTGTGGAAGCCCCTTTCACATCCTGAGTAGCTCAGGGTTCCCATTCAGTGTTCAGGTTCTGGAGAAGGCCACACACAAAATAAAGAGATAGACTAGAAGGAATTAATTTGGAAATTGGGGGGCCAGGCAGGGAGTCCACCTCTAGTGGCGATGACTGCCCACTGCTCTGGCCTTGCTCAAAGCTTTTATTGAGGCTGTGGGAAAACACCCATATCTTTTAGGCAGGAAATTCCAACAATAAACAGGTTGCAAGAATTTACATATGAGTAGCAGGTGGAGGGTTGCTTTAACTACCAATCTCTCAACTAAATGATGAGTGAATAGTTCCAACCTTTCAGAGTAATTAAGGTGACGATGATCGGTCTCCCGCAAATGATCTTAGAGCAAGCATCTGGAATAGATTTTTCATTTTCTTAACATCCTTGTTTTTTTTCAGTCTGATCTCTATGATTCAAATGAGGTCATTTTTAAAGCAAACAAATGATGTGAGAAGGTGAACGTCAGTCAATAGACTTTGAGATGGTGGCCAAGGACTTCTCAGATGAGGCTGAAGAAAAGGAAATGGGTTTCCTGCCTGAGCTGGACACTGCTAGCTGTCATTCTAAAAAAGTCTGGATCAGTGGTTCTCAAAATGTGATCCCTAAACGTCAACAGCAGCATCACCCTGGCCTCGCTAGAAATGCAAATTCTAGGCCTCACCCCACTTGCTCTGAGTAATAACTCATGGCCTAGGAATCCATGTTTTTTGCTTTTTAAAGTATTTTTATTGATTTCAGAGAGGAAGGGAGAGGGAGAGAGAGATAGAAACATCAATGATGAGGAAGAATCATTGATTGCTGCCTCCTGCACGCCCCCTACTGGGGATGGAGCCTACAACCCTGGCATTTGCCCTTGACCAGAATGAAAGCTGGGAACCTTCAGTCTGCAGGCCAATGCGCTATCCACTGAGCCAAACTCGCTAGGGCAGAATCCATGTTTCCATGAGCCCTCCAGAGGATTCTGATTATTTTCAAGTTTGAGAACAAGTTCTTTACGTTGGTGGATAATTTGAGAATGTCTAATGAATATCCCCACTGTCCTCAGGTGTGTTCCTCCTCACTGCTGTCTAATCAGATGGAAGATGGAAAATCAAGATCTCCTTCCCTCCGTCTGTTGCTCTGCAGAGGCATGCAGCACACCCCTTGGGCTCAGTGCTCACACTTCCTTTACAGCCACCGTCCATCAACTGTGGAGAATTTAAATCAGTGGTTCTCAACCTTTGGCTCTTTAGATACAGTTCCTCATGTTGTGACCCAACCATAAAATTACTTTCTTTGCTACTTCATAACTGTAATGTTGCTGCTGTTATGAATTGTAATGTAAATATCTGATATGCAGGATGGTCTTAGGTGACCCCTGTGAAAGGGTCATTCGACCACCAAAGGGGTTGCAACCCATAGGTTGAGAACCGCTGATTTCAATGAAGGTCTTTGTTTGTGGAATAAGGATGCTGTCTAAAGTCCTAGTAACATTGGTAATAATGTTGATGAAAGATAAAAAAAGACAGATTTTTTTCTTTTAAAAAGTCGTGCATGAAAGGGGAAAATAGTACCTGTACAGTGGAGAGAGCTGGTGAACACTACCTTAAACCAAGGGATGGAAGCTGGAATCAGCAACACTGGGAAAAACCAACATCACATAACACCTGAGATGATGCCCTGACAAGAACAACAAGTACATCTGTGGCATTACTGCCCAGATTGCATAACCTGAGTCAATTCATTAGGGAACATCAGGCAAACACAAACTGAAGAAGTTTTACAAAACAACCGACCTTCACTTTCTAAAACATCAAGATCAAGAACACTATGTGGGTTTGAGGGGCTGTTTCAGATCAAGGAAACTCAAGAAAACTGACAACTGAATGAATATGTGGTTCTGGAGAGGATGCTGGCAGGGGGAGAGAGAGCTATCAAGGGCATTATTGGGACAATTGACAACATGAAAGTGTTACCTGTGGGCTTGAGTATAATATTGCTTAAGGTTAAGCTTTCTAATTTTGATTATTGTCCTGTGGTCATAGAAGAGAACATCTTTGTTCTTAAGGAAATTCAACTGGAATATTTAGGATGCAGATGTCTCTAACTCACTATCAGTGGTTTAGACAGAGAAGCAAAGAATCTGAGAGAATGATAATGGGGCAACATGGCAACAACTGATGAATCTGAATAAAGGGTATATGGAGGTCCTTGAAACTATGCTTACAACTTTTCTGTGGTAATTTAATTTTAAAAGGTGTGGACAGGTATATCTGAAGAGAGTATTCAAGTTTTGAGTACTAAGATTGTGGGTGGTATTTCTTTTAAAAATATTTTCCCCAAACATTCTGTAATAAGCATGTACTTGCTTATCAGAACAGAACAATTGAAGTGCTAGAAATGATACTTTTCATACACATCCCAATTGCCATTTTCTTTCTGCTGGCTAAAAGTATCCATGCCTACATCTCTAAGAGATTTGAGATAAATTTGAGTCAGAAACATAAAAAAAAAAACCACAACCAAACCAAACACACAAGTGGGTGGGGAAGAGAATTTAACTCATTCCACTGATAATGAAACTCTTTGTTCCTTTGACACGCCATATAAACAGTGTCCTAGGGAAGTGTCTGAATTGGCCTGCAGGGCTGTGGGGTGAAGGCAGAACCTGAGATGGCTGCTAGTGCGGGCAAATACACTTGGGTTTCTCTTGCAGACAATGGGTGGTGAGCCTGAAGGAAATGGCCCAAGCAAAGCTGCTGCTGGCTTAGAACACCCTCCCCTTGTGTTAATGTCAGCAAGGTTGGCCCAGTCCACATCTTTTTGTCTTCATATACATGTAGTGTGTGTGTGTGTGTTTATGTGTGTGTGTTTTAGATATGTCTATTCCTACTGTACCAATTGTTAGAAATAACAGTTTCTTAGAAAACTGTAGTACATCTACACAATGGAATACTATGCTGCTGTAAAAAGGAAGGAGTTCTTAGCATTTGCAGGAGCATGGATGGAGCTGGAGAACATAATGCTAAGTGAAATAAGCCAGTCAATGAAAGAAAAATACCACATGTCCTCACTCATCTATGGATAATAATAACCATTATAAACTGGTGGACAAAAATGGATACAGAGGCAGAGCAGCATCAAACAGACTGTCTAATTACAGCAACAAGGACAGGAACATTTGGGGGAGGGGTAACAGATCAGCCAAGGGACTTTGGTGCATGCATTTAAGCATAAATAATGGACACAAAACACTGGGGGGTAGGGGAGGCGGGCGGAAGGGCAGGGGAAAAAAGAGATATATGTACCAATCTTTGTAAAACCTTATGTAATAAAAAAATAAAAATTAAAAAAAAATAATGGACACAAAACACTGGGGGGTAGGGGAGGCGGGCGGAAGGGCAGGGGAAAAAAGAGATATATGTACCAATCTTTGTAAAACCTTATGTAATAAAAAAATAAAAATAAAAATAAAAAAAGAAATAACAGTTTCTTAGGAATACCTGTTTGTGGTAACTTTCCAGAACTCTGATCATGACCAAGAGAAGACTCTAAGTAGGGAACATATTCTATGTAATAGGCACCTCATAAAATGAGATCTTTTATCATAAAGGAGCTGGTTTTAGATATGCTTGGCCCAAAGCACATCTGTTCAAAATACCTGCTGAATAAGTAAACGATTGAATGTGTAATCAGGGGCCACAGTTTTTTTTTGCAGAGCTGGCGTTCACGGGTTACCCGAGGAGTAGAGGCCCTTAGCCTTTCTGGTAAACAGATGGGGTCCAGGGAGCAGCAGCCTGGCCTTCAGCTGGAAGCTCATCAGAAGTGCAGACCCTCGCCGCTGCACACCCTTCCCCTGCACCCCTATCTCTGACTCAGAACCTGCACTTTGACAAGGTCCCCAGGAGTTCTGAGCTGGTTCATGAAAAGATTCAGCCTGAAGTGCAGATGCACTTGTCAACCCCACCTTTGCTAGGAGAGGAGGCAGGGCTTACGGAAAGGCTGGGTGAAGAGCAGGCTGCTCCCAGGAGAGGCAAATGCTCCCCCAAAAGACATTTTAAAATAATGTCCGTTTGAAATATGTTTGAGATGGTGTTATTTGAAGTAAATCTTTTCTGGAGGATGGAGGAGGATGTTTACTTAATGCGGTTTGAATCTGCGCTAATCACTATGCTACATGTAGGCAGAATACATGTGTATACATGTGTGTATGTGTGTATACACACAGAGCTATGCATATACAAAAATGTGAATATGTGCATATGCATGCGTGTATGTATCCCTTTTCCTCTCATCCCCTCTAGCACTGGGCTTGCGAACCCTCCTTGCAGGTTGGGAAAGTGATGGGTGGCTGGGGAAGTTCAGCAGCACGCACGGGAGGACTGAGGGAAGTGCAGCAAAGGAATAGAGCTGCCCTCCTATCTCTACTTTATATCCTCCATTTTGCATAAAGTGTATAAAATGCAGCATTATATTCTGATCCAAGCACCACCTGATCTTTTCAGATCATTAGATTATGTGTATGGGTGTGTGAGTAGGAGTCTGGGGTCCCAATTACTACTGCCTGGCAAACCTCACCCACTTCTTGTGGCTTCCTGGTAAAGAATCCAAATGGGGCCTTGGCCGGTTTGGCTTAGTGGATAGAGCGTTGGCCTGTGGACTGAAGGGTCCCAGGTTCGATTCCGGTCAAGGGCATGTACCTTGGTTATGGGCATATCCCCAGTAGGGGGTGTGCAGGAGGCAGCTGATGGATGTTCCTCTCTCATCGATGTTTCTAACTCTCTATCTCTCTCCATTCCTCTCTGTAGAAAATCAATAAATTATATATTTTTAAAAAATATCCAAATGGGGCCAGGTGGAGGCAGGGCAGGACCTGCTCAGTGGTCCTTGCTCCCAATCTTCCCTCTGCTCTGCAAGCTTGCCACTCAGCCCCTCTGCTTCTGTTTCCTCATTTGAAAAGTGAGCTATTTGTAGCAATGGATTCTGTGACTATCAAATTATATCACTATCAAATGCGGTGAATATTAAAGGAGATAACACATATACTACTTCTAATATTGTGCTTGGGACAGAATAGCCCCATGAATAGTTGTTGTTACTGCAGCAGTAATAATAGTGCTTATGTGAAGAGGTTGCACTTATGGGAACACAAGGAGAGTGAGCCAGTCTGAGAAAGAGGTGCTGAGAGATACTAGGGGAAGGACAATGGGTTCCAGGCCTGGAAAGGTGGGGGGCAGTGGCCCACGGTGGGAACACAGGAGCCTCCCTCAGACCATTCCTGAGATGAAAACCTTCTCCAAGTGCCTACCCCTCTGGAGGGCACTTGCAGGCTGGTTGCCGCAGATGGGACTATAGGTCTTCGAGACCAGTTTCCAAACACCTGGTTATCTGATTGACAAATGGGGTGCAAAGCTTTCAAGCCTAGTGCTGTTGCTTTTTAATGCAAGCCTTTAAATATAACAATCTTGAACTTACCAGACACTGAATAACTGTACAAATTAATAAACATAACACAAATAAGCCTATTTTTCTTATTCGCTGAAAGCGAAATATTTCTTGTAGACACACCAAACAAGTCAGTCCAAGTCTAATGATGTGGCAATCGACTGCTAAAATATTCGCTGCTAGTATTAGTGGAGAGGCGGATAAGGGAAATGAATGCAACACAATTATAGTGATGAGTCATTAGCGAACATTGTAGTTTGTTATTAATAACTATGTATAACAGGATATTGTAAAAATTAAGTTACAAAATTTTTATTAAATTGTCTCTTTCATACCGTTATATTGTCTGGGCTGCAAAAATATTTGTTTTGGACCACATGTAGCCCACAGGCAGAGAGTTTGACATGAGTGTTGTAGAATGTTCTCTGGGAGTCTTCTGGGCATTGGAGGCTGTCTTTCCCTGCTGCCAATGCAGCTTATTTCAGCCACAGCAATGATTCTTCGTTTTGCTTCCAGTTGTAATTAAAGGGGAGGAACCATACTCCTCATTCCTTACTTAATTCCTCATGGGGAGGGAATTACTTTTGTTCAGAAGAAAATTCCCTGATGAGTGCCAGGGATGGAGAGAAGGGAATGGGCTAGCCTGGGCCATGGTGCTGGAGGTTGGCTTAATCTGCTCTGCCTTAGAGAGGAAAGGGAATCTGGAGGTACTGAGAGAAAATGGACCAGAAAGAGAGAGAATACCGGCCACTCCGCCAGCAGTTTGTGCGCGTGATTGAAGAACTTTGAAGAGTTGGACTACCTAATGTTGATTTTAAGTTGTTTGCATTTCTTCATGCAAATCCTTTTATCCTTTCAATTATTAAAATATCCCCCTGACATAAAAGATTGTATGTGTTTGTATGTATGTGCATGTTGATTAAAGTACATATTTGTTGATTAAAGTGCATATTTATTGATTAAAGTGCATATTTGAGTTATCTCCAAGGATCAACCAAACATGAAAAAGAGTAAGAATTGGGAAGTGATTACCCCAAAGTCAAAGTGACTGGGACATGGATTTCCCACAGATCATGGGAATATTGAATGACTCCTTCTGGGTGTCAAGGGACAGCAAGACTTGAAGTCTGGCCTAGGAATACAGCCAAATGCCTGACTTAACACTTGAGTGCATGTTGAATAGAGTTACTTTGCTAGGAAAAGCTCATGGGGTAGATTTACAAGTGAGTAACCATGCCCCTATCCCAGGGAACATGAAGCACACAGGTCTAAGGAGTCACCTGCCTCTCTCACTAACTACTGGATCCTAGTACCTTCTCTAACAGCCTCAGCTAAACCGACACAATCAGCTCTCATCTCCCTCCAACTTCTGCTCACGTTTTCTCTGGACTGGGGTGGACGTTGGTGAAAGAGCTGCTATACATTAATTTCTCAAAGTGTTTATCTTGTGGTGAGCTAATGGCAGGGTTAGATAAAACTTTGTTTATGTGACCTGCATGTGAGAGGCAGCCAGCTGGCGTGGGTGGGAAGGCTCTCCAGGCCCAATCACTGTGGAAGTGTCACTGCCCTCCCAATGGAAGCTTCAGCATTTGCCTTTGAGAAAACAAAATTGGAAAGAGTCTTCAGAATCCTGCTATGTGCTAGGCCAGCCTTCAAAGAATTTGACAAAAGAGGGTCATGGTTTATGAACCCAAAGAGCAGAGGCAGTTCTAGATTTGACACTCAGCAGACTTCACATGTATCAGGGACATCAAGCAAAGTGTTTTCTTGTTCTTTCTTTCCATCGCATTGTCACCCAGAAGACTGCACGCTCGTCCACCTGGATGTGTTCCAGGCCATTTAGGGTACAGACACGAAGAATAAGATAGCACTTATTAAGAGAAAGGACCCCAGGACAGCTCATCTAAAGGAACACTTAATAGAGGTGGGGGAAGGCACTTGGCCCTCTACTCTAGACCTATATTTTGTTCGCAGTCTTCAAAACAGTTTCAAGCACTACCCTGTTAGTCTCATCACTGCCCTATGAGGTGCCATAGAAGAGATCATGACTGGTTTTAGAGAAAAGGAGTCCACAGTTCAGAGCAGTTGAGAGTGTGCCAGAAAAGGCATCAGCCAGGTCACAATAAAGCCTGGTCTTGATAGGTCTTCTGAATCCATTCTCCCAGAGGCCACAGCCCCACAGAACAACAGGGACCAGGAAATAATGTAAGTGAATGAAGTGATCCAAGCCAGCGGTGCACTAAGGAGTGTGGGAACCACAGCCAACTGGGGAGCTATTATCTATCTTAAAAAGGAGCTGTTCGTTGCCCCAGCTGATTGCGAGCATGTGATGTCAGGGGGCCTGTTTTGCTTGATTTTCCAATTCATGTTTCACAAGAAATGACTTGGCAATTACTTTTTAAGAAACAACCATGTTTGGATCAAAGAAAACATATTTTAGATAGTATTCAGCCCCAAAACGTGATTATTTGTCCATCCTATGCCTTGGTAGAAAGAGGTTGAATGAGGGGGTGGGAAGTGGCCAGGGCAGCTGAGGGGCAGTTGGTGATGATCCCTGCTCTGCATTTTCAGTGTTAGCCTGTCCATGCTTGTACATGTGAGCTCCTCAGCCACCGTTTCCTTGAAGGGAATGTAAAAAATGGTGACTGTTAACCAACCTCTTAGATTGGAAGGCAGAGGTACACTCACTTTTTCCCATGCTTACTTTCCTCCCCCAACCCAGCTCCACCAGAATCCTGCAGATGGCATCTATTTCTGTAAAGTCATTTTTGGGGTGTATGGCAAAATATCTATTTTCTTAGCAAGGAATGCGGCTAATATCAAATGTCGGCTCTTATCAACCAGTCTGCTTAAAATTCTTTAATTGATTTCAGAAGAGGAAGGAAGAAAGAGAGAGAGATAGAAACATCAATGATGAGAAAGAATCATTGATCAGCTGCCTCCCGCATGTGTGTCCCCCCCCCCCCCCCCCCCCCCCCCGCCCCATCCCAGGGACTGAACCCACAACCTGGGCATGTGCCCTTGACCTAGAATTGAACCATGACCTCCTGGTCTATAAGTCAACGCTCAACCATTGAACCACAATGGATGGACATTGTCTGCTTTTTGTCATGTTATTTTTGTAAAGATGAATGACAATGAGAAGCCTTTATCTTATCTGCAGCTGTTATGCTGGAGCAGTCTATTCAGTATCTAGACTCATTTCTCTTGAGAACAGCCCAGATTTGTGGGATCTCTTTGATCCCCGAGTGTCTCTCTGTGAGCTTACCTGCCTTCTTCCTCAGTGGCAGTGAGACCCAGCTGTGTATCTATGGCTGTTCATCACTAGGCAACTTGGGATTTTCCTCTTCCTATACATGTACAGCCCAAGCACCCCCAAATATGTCTTCAGCTTTCTTGGCAATTGGATTTTTCTGGAAGGCCCACACTTTCTTCCATGAGGTTGATGTAGTCCCAGCAGATAAACTGCACTGGCAGGAAACCAGAAGCACACACTTCTCCCTCCTCCAAACCAACCACAACTGCAGTGTCTGCTTCATCCTGAGCCCAAGCCAAGAATGGAACACATAACAGGTGGGTTAGGGACCCTGTCCTTCAGGCCCTCAAGCTCTCTCATGGAGCCTTTCCTCACCCTGCCTTAGAGCCTTCCTTATTTGAAACAACAGCAATAAACCAAAGGCTATAAAATAATAATTTGTTAAAAAGCTACAGCAACAGTGGAGGCGGCTCCTGGTAACAGGAAGAAGGCAGCCTGGAAAGAATGTGGACTTGCCTCATTTATGCCTTTTCGTTGTGAAAACATGCCAAGAGGCAAAAGAGAACTCATGTTAAAAATCTCTTTTTTCTCCACCTCTTAATTCTGTTAGTCAGAGTCAATGTACAAGAGGTTATCAGAATTGCCCTGGAACAGTTCTTGGGAAGTTATGATCGGCTGGCAGTATTTGCTGCCCACATACTCAGGTATGCAAGAAATGAATTTATTTCTATTTTCTCAAATTATTGCCATTCTGACCCAGATCATCCCACTACCCCCCCACCCCCCATGAGAACTGCTATCCTAGCCTCACTGGAGGCCCTTCAGGGCCTCACAGAGAGCTCCTCCGGGTGGGAACAGCTGAGGGAGGGGCAGGGCATCTGACCTCTGGCTGGCTCAGCCTTTGACTCCTAAACTTCTCACACACTGCCCTCTGATCCTGCCGCCTTTCTGAATGTCCCATAGCCAAGCATTCCAGCCATTCATTGCCTCAGGGCCAGCCAGGGTCACAGTCTCCCCAGCTCCTCTACTGTCTCCTGGACACAGGGTTAAATCTCTAGTGTTTAGGCCATGGGGCAGCAAAATCAGGCAACTGAAGTTTCTTGCAGACAAATTCTATCCCACTGCCACAAACCTCCTCCAACGCAAGAAAGCATTGGGCTTGTCTACTAGTGTAAGTGGGAAAATAAAAGGAGAAATGTCATAGAAAACATAGAAAGTGATACCCCCAAATTATCTTGAAATGTATGGGGTACACAGAACTGACCAAAAGGGAGATACATGAGTTTGCTCATGGCAACTTCAATACTCCATTGACAGCTCTAGAAAAATCAAGCAAACAGAAAATCAATGAAGACATATTGGCCTTAAATGAAACACTAGAACCTTTCATCTCAGAACTTCAGATTATACATTATTCTCAAGGATACATTCTCAAGGATAGACCATATGTTGGATCACAAAACTATCAACAACAAATTCAAGAAGATAGAAATGATACAAAGAATCTTTGACCATGATTAGAAATCATCTATTAAAAGGAAGTAAAGAAACTGGCAAACATGGAGGTTAAACAACATACTACTAAAGAATGACTGGGTCAAAGAAGAAAAAAAAGATGAAATCAAAAGGCATATAGAGAAAAATGAGAATGACAATACAATATATCAAAACTTCTTGGATGCAGCAAAAGCAGTAATAAGAGGAAATTTTATGTCATTACAGGCCTATCTCAAGAAATAAGAGAAATCTCAAGTAAACAACTCAACATCACATCTTAAATAATTAGAAAAAGAAGAACAAAAGCAACCAAAAGTCAGCAGAAGAAAGAAAAAATAAAAATTAGAGCAGAATTGAATGCAAGAGAGAACAAAAAGACTATACAAAAAATTAATACAACAAAGAACTGCTTCTCTGAAAAGATTAATCAAATTGACGGATCCTTAGCTAGACTCACTGAGGAATAAAGGGAAAAAAACCCATATAAACAAAATCAGGAATGAGAGAGAAGTCACCACAGACATCACAGATATACAAAGGATCATACTAGAATATTATGGAAGACTATATGCCATGAAATTAAATAACCTAGAAGAAATGGATAAATTCCTAGAACTATATAACCTTCTTATACTAAATCAGAAAGAACTGTAAAATCTAAATAGGCCAATCAGCAGTGAGGAAATTGAAACAACTATAAAAACCTCCCCCCAAATAAAAGTCCAGGACCAGATGGCTTCACCAGTGAATTCTACCAAGCGTTCAAGGAAGATTTAAAACCTATACTTCTCAAACTCTTACAAAAAATTGAAGAAAAGTCAATACTTCCTAATGCATTTTATGAGGTCAATATAATCCTGATACCCAAACCTGGCAAATATAACACAAAAAAGAAAATTGTAGACTGATAACTTGATGAATACAGATGCAAAAATCCTAAACAAAATATTAGCAAATTGAAAACACCAGTACATAAAAAGAAATACATTGAGATCAAGTGGGGTTCATTCCAGGGGCACAAGGATGGTTCAACAATGCAATCAATCAACATAATACACCACATTAACAAAAGAAAGGATAAAAATAATATGATCTTTTCTATAAATGCAGAAAAGGCATTTGATAACATACATCAATTTATGATTAAAACATTCAATAAAAGGGAAATAGGAAGAAAGTACCTCCACATAATGAAGTCCATGTATGATAAAACTTCAGCTAATATCATATTCAATGGTGAAAAGCTGAAAGCTTTTCCTCAGATAAAGCACAGACAAGGATGTCCTATCTCACCACTTTTATTCAACCTAGTCCTGGAAGTCCTAGCCAGAGCAGTAAGGCAAGAGAAAGAAATAAAAGGCATCTAAAAAGGGAAGGAAAAAGTCAAACTTTCACTTTTTGCAGATGACATGATTCTGTATGTAGAAAATCCTAAAGACTCCAACAAAAACTATTAGAAACAATAAACAAATACAGTAAAGTTTCAGGATGCAAAATAAATGTGCAAAATTCCATTGCCTTTCTGTACACTAACAGCAAAACTTCAGAAAAAGAAACGCAAAAAACAATTTTTTTTTGCAATTACAACCAAAAGAATAAAATACCTAGGAATAAACTTAACAAAGAACCTGAAAATTACAAAGCATTATTGAAAGATTAAAAAAGTCACAACAAAATGGAAAAACATCCCATGTTCATGTATTGTAAGAACCAATGTAATTACAATGATCATATTACCCAAAGCAATATAGAAATTTAATGAAATCCCCATGCCATTTTTAAAAAGAAATATAACGAGAAATCATCTGATTTGTATGGAACCATCAAAGACCCCTAATAGCCAAAGCAATCCTGAAAAAAAAAGGAGCAAAGCTGGAGGTATCACACTACCTGACTTCAAATTATACTACAGAGTTACAATAATCAAAACAACATTGTATTGGCAGAGAAACAGACACACAGATCAATGGAACAGAATAGAGAGCCCAGCTATAAAACTACACATATACCAAAAAGACATACAAACAGCCAATACATATATGAAGAGATATTTAACCTCACCAGCAATCAGGGAAATGCAAGTAAAAGCTACGAGATACCACTCACACCTGTTGGAATGACCATTATCAAGACAAGCAATAACAAGTGTTGGAGAGGTTGTGGAAGAAAGAGAACCCTCATGTACTACTGGTGGGAATGTAGACTATACAACCACTCTGAAAAGCAGTCTGGCGATTCTCAAAAAATTAAGAATAGAGCTACTATACAACCCAGGAATCCTTCTCCTGGATATACACCCGAAAAACTGGAAAACATGTATTCACAAAGATATATGCACCCCTATGTTCACTGAAGCATTATTCACGCAGCCAGGTCATTGAAACAACCAATGTGTCCTGAGATACAGGACTGGATAAAGAAGATGTGGCACATATGCACAATGAAATACTACTTAGCCATAAGAAAGGATGAAATACTGCCATTGGCAACAATATGGATGGACCTTGAGGATATTATGCTAAGTGAAATAAGTCAGCCAGAAAAAGCTAAGAACCATATTATTTCACTCATTGTAGGATATAAAACTGAAGCTTGAGAACACAAACAACAGTGTGGTGGTTGCCAGAGGGAAGAGGTTAGGGAAAGGTAAGGGGCCTTAATATAAGATGGCAGGAGATTTGGGTGATGGGCATATGGTGCAAGATATAGATCTTGTAACATAGAAACCCACACCTGAAACCTATATGATCATGTTGACCAACATCACCCCAGTAAATTTAATTGAAAAAATTAAAATAAAATGATTAATAGCAAAACACACGTGCGTGTGCACACACACACAGTTATGGGGATGGCCAAACACCTGTCATCCAACACTGCATAGGTGAAATTAACATCAGTTTATTAATCACATATGTCACAGCCTGGGGAGGGAAGACATCACACTCTATGCAGGGCCACACAAGTGTTTTGGAACAGAGTGAACAAGCAGTGGCTGTGAGAGATAGCCTGCATAGTATTAAAAGGGGAGGGTCTTACTTAAATACTTCCATGAGCTGATAAGGAACTGACACCTACTACTAAAGGAAAAGCATCAAATGTACCTGGTCTCCTTGGTAAGGAGGGTTGTGTGGCTAGCGGACCTTATCCTTGGGGGAAGAGTGGGGAAGAAAGCTTGTGGTTAGGCCATTGGAGGTTCTCCCAGTCTTACCAGATGTCAAAGCAGCACTCAATATTGGACCTTCATTTAAGGCCTTGTAACACAGTTTATGAATAGAAACAAATAAGAAAGAAAGAGACAACCTGAGACAGCAGAATATTGCATTTTGTATGTATGTATTTACTTATTACTTACTTATTGATCTTTACTTATGTCTTTTTCACTTTTCTGCCTATGTGACCAGTCAGAGGGGCAAATGTCCAGGAATTTTAAAAGTTAAGGAGCTACATAACTATAGAAATGGAAACAAAAGCTGTGATGAAGGCAAAGGTAATAAGTGTGGCTTAGAAAGGGAAGAGTACATGGATGGGATGGTGCTGCCTCTGGTGATAGGTTTTATTTCTGTTATAAGTTGGAAAAAAGTCCAACTAGAATGCACACTGATTCTTACATACAGAAATCATATGTTCAAAGCATTTAAAAACAAGGGTAGCTATCCTGGAATGAATAGGAGACAACACGCCTAAGAAAAGTGGAAAAATGAATGAAAGTCAAGAAAGCAAATAGTTAATAGTCGACTCCCAATCTTAACAAAAACTTTAGGAACTATAACTCAAGTGCAACATTCACTGGATGGGCAAGAAAAGTTATGTTTTCAATTTTAGTATTGTCATGGTAACCATTTACTAAAGATACTTACAACCTTTTATCAAAATATCAGGGATATTAAATATCAGGGATAGCAAGTGATTTCATTTAAGCTTGGAATGGCTATTGTGTGGTTATACACGGAGCACGCAATGGCCAGAGACGTGAGTCGTAAATATGGAGAAGGTGGAAAAGAAAGACTCGGGAGTTCTCGGGTTTATTGGTCAGCTGGGGAATCCAAACTTTCAAAAGAGCTCTTTAAATGATTTCTCCAAGCATCTCAGTTCAGAGCTAAAGTGTGCCTGTTATTGTGTACTTAGTAACTTTAACAGGAAACTTGACTTTGATCAAAAGACTATTGGTTTACATAAACCAAATCTCTGGCAAGATCTTGAAACAGAATCTTATGCCCCTGAGAAATGGGTTCTCTCTCATTACAGGTGGAGAGAGGCATTCCTCTTCCTTTTCAGTTTTGAATATGAGTCCCCAAGGACTTGGGCAGCACTGAACTTTCTGGGACTTGGCAAGCTGAGCCAGCTTCCACACTCAAGTTAGAATGGACATGGTGGGCGTGGTTCCTGGGGATGTTGATTCTGCATCATCTCCTCAATGTGCTGAGCCAAAATAAGGCTGAATTGCAACATGGCACAAGCTACTCTTTATTTATTCTCTTGGAACGAAGGAGAACATCAACACAGATACTATGAAGTTGGATTCGAATCCTGGATCTGCCCCTACTCTGTGTGTTGGGGAGAATCCCTCCTCCCTCAGAGCTGGTGCCTACCAAACAGGTGAGCAAAGCACATGTCGATGCCTTATGAACTTTAAAGTATACCAGCACAAGAAATTTCCATTTTGTGGTAAAAATTATTGAATGTCAGCATTTACGACTGTCCTATTTAATAAGATCATGTTGTTAGAATATAGCAAGCCCACTGGCTGTTCTTGTCTATCATCACTTCACTCTACTACAAGTCTACTTGTTCATCCACAGAAAGCATTAATTGCCAACCGAGTAGCAAGCACTGTATTAAGCACCACAGATAGAAAACATAAACAAAGAAACAAACAAAAATCAGGGTCAAGAGAAGGGCATATTCTGCAAAATAACCAATGAGTCTATAAATTTGGCTTATTAATAGAATAGCTACATAATCAATGAAGATGATGCATATACTAAAGTGCTAACATAGCTGCATGTAGCAAAAATAACTGGAGTTGAAGTAAGCATCTCGCCACACATAAAAAGGTATTTATCTCATGGTTTTAGGGTGACCGGGGCAGTGACTCTCAAGGGTGGGAATGCCACTGCACATTGGGAAGGCACAGAGGCCAGAAGATGGAAAGTTGTTGGAGCCCAAAGTATCTCTATCTCTTGGATCTCCTCCTGTCTGTTTTGTTTTCTTTTTTTTTTATGCTCAAAAGATTCACTCTCCTGCTAATCAGCAGGCAGGAACAAGACAGCTCCCCCACCTGCAATTAAATTTTCATCTGATGGCATTCTGTCACCCCACAATACCCAGTTCTAGAATCCCAGGTGAGACATATACACACTGGCACCACCACACAAAGATTTCAGTGGTTTGTGTGTTGACCTATTGGTTGATGGATTTGGCTTGAGGGACTCACATACTGAATGTATTGTTCTATACTTATATTTTTACTGACTTAATCTTAGTTTTTTCCATTGTGGCACATATGGGATGACATCATTCTTATTTAATAACTGCCCAGTATTCCATGGAATCTGTTTCATAGTCTATTTAGCTATTTGGGAGTTGCTAAGCAATAAGGCAAGAGAAGAGGTAGCAGAAGGCCTCTCCAAATAAAGAAAAGGCCTTTTGATGGGTATTTCCAATTTTTTATATTATTTATAGAATCACATTCACTACCCCCTTATAGATCTTTAATTATTTCTGGAGTATAGACATCTCAAGTGAAATAGCTGGGATTCAAATGTTTGTGCATTTTAAATTTTTAAAAAAATATATATTTTATTGTTTTTTTACAGAGAGTAAGGGAGAGGGATAGAGAGTTAGAAACATCGATGAGAGAGACACATTGATCAGCTGCCTCCTGCACACCCCCTACTGGGAATGTGCCTGCAACCAAGGTACATGCCCTTGACTGGAATCAAACCTGGGACCTTTTAGTCCACAGGCTGATGCTATATCCACTGAGCCAAACTGGTTAGGGCACATTTTAAGTTTTAATAGATATTACCAAATTGTTCTCCCAAATGCCTTTAACAGTTAACACTTCTGCCAATCTCTTTATATAAAAGCCTAAGCGACCGCTCAACCGTTTGACTGTTTCACTGGTAGCTGTGATGCACACTGACCACTAGGGGACAGATTCTCAACACACAGGCATGGAAACATGGAACAGACTGATGAATCTCAGAGGTAAAGAGGAGGGAGGAGGGCAGGAAGAGATTAACCAAAGATCTTATATGCATAATAGAGGCCCAGTGGTCAGATTCGTGCACCAGTGAGGTCCTTCAGCCTGGCCTGTGGGGATCAGGCTGAATCTGGCAGTCTGACATCCCCCGAGGGGTCCCGGATTGTGAGAGGGCACAGGTCAGGCTGAGGGACCCCACCAATGCACGAATCCATGCACTGGACCTCTAGTATGATATGAGTGAATGTTTTTATCCCCTTGCTAGCCCTGTATATTTGTAATCTTGCTAATGGTCCAGTCAAAATCACCTGTTACATGCTCTGGCTCCTCAGAGTCCATGTGAACTGGATTGTTTGTTAGGGAGCACAGTGCTCCCCCCTCACTTCCGGAGTACAGGAGCACGGAATCTGGGGCATCCCCATCCCTCAGCAGCTTTGCTGTGGAAAGACTGGCTCTCAGCTCCTATTTGCTCCCCCAGCACAGAGCTCACAGTTGGAGGTGCTGCTAGGAGGAGGAGCAGTGCCTCTGAGCTGCCTGCCTTCAGGGGAGTTTTAGTAAGTGTGGTTCCTGCAAGATGCTGAAATCTTTTCAATTACGGCTTTAAAAAGCCGAACTAGGAAACAGCTGATTTAAAAGGTTAACAAAACGTAACCTAAAAACAAACCATTAGAATAAACACTTAGAAATTAAAATAGGAAGTTATGAGCAAGTTCCTTTTCATGTGTACCTAATAGGAGGCTCTGTTACACTGTTTATATTCCTTCCACAGAAGCCAAGTGCAGAGCCTTCCCCCATCCCCCTGCCTCTTGCTGAGGTTGAAGGGGAGCTGGGCCAGTCCAGCCTGCCTGTACCCGGAAGAAGAGCTAAGTGTGGGATTCCTTCCTTTTGTGCATGTATATGACATGGGGGAGGAGAGACTAAAGGTATAGCTAGGAGGCCAGGAAAGGCAGTCTCATCTGTAGGTTTGAGTGTCCTGGAGCTGTTGTTTCCATGGAACTGGAAACATTGCAGAACTGCATGGTATTTGGTGATCAGAAGCAGCTTGATTTGCAGCTCTCTTCTGTTTCCCAAAAGACCACCACCTCATTCCGCTTCTGTTTGAGGTAAAACTCACTGACTAGCCTCAAGAACATATTGATTTTCTTTCTCTTTTTTAATAAAATTATCTAATATAATAAAAGAGAAACATGCAAATTGACCATTACCACCAGCCAATCAGAGCGGCTGTATGCAAATTAACCCGGCCAACAGCAATGGAGCTAGAGCAAACCAAAGGCTTCTGTTGCAACTGCCTGCCTAGGCTGGCTGAGCCTCTGCTCACGGCCATGCCCACCAGCCAATCAGAGCGGCTGTATGCAAATTAACCCAGCCAAGATGGAGGCTGGCAGGGCGGCTCTGCACTGGGAGCCTCCACGGCCGGCCGGCATAGCTGTGCCAGGTGTGTCAGCTCAG
>PVJC01004325.1:0-64586 GCA_004026665.1 Murina feae
CCACCAAGCAGGCCGCCGACCCCCTGCTGCCTCTTACCCGCTTCCCGGTGCCCTCCAACCCTGCCGCCTCTTTCCCACTCGCTGGTCCTGGGTCCTGCACTGTTCCGCCCTGCAGCCGCTCTGTACACTCGGGAGGTCCCTCAGCCCCGCCTGTGCCCTCTCACAGTCTGGGACCCCTCTGGGGATTTCCACCTGCTGGTGTGCCTGACCAGCCTGGGTGAGGGGCTTTAAAGCTGCCCACAGCTCCCATTGACCCAATGTCCCAGCAAGGCTGGCTGGACGCAGGTTTCTGAGGTTTGTTTATCTCCTATAATTGATGCTGTTCCTTTAAGGCCTGGGGTTTGTTTGTCTTCTATAATTGATACACTGTTCCTTTAAGGCGGCCTACTAACTACTAAGGAAGCCTCCTCTCTGCTTCACCTTGCAGCATCTATAATGAAACAATTGTTACTTTTACTGGTTAGGCCCAGGCTGCTGTGTCCTTCAGCTCCCAAGGATTCTATGATTGTTATATTGTTTCAAACCTGTGTTTCGCTAGAGCCAGTTTAAGCGGAGCGGGTGCAGCTTCACTTTCGCTCCTGCCGCAATGGAAACTGCCGTTTACTCAGGTCTGTGAGTGGCGGCCTCCATGTTGGCTGGGCTAATTTGCATACAGCCACTCTGATTGGCTGGTGGATGTGGCTTACCCCATCTCGGAGAAACGGTTAATTTTACTATTTCGCTTTTATTAGTTTAGATAAACTGAGGTAAGTAAATAAAATAGAGTCCTTTTTTAGCAACTTTCACTGATTTGCTTTCCTAAGACTATCAAGTCAAATTAATATGCATGATTCATTTCCAACACCTATAATAATCCTCAGATAACATTTTTTTTCTATGAAAAGTCAGTTCTTTCCTTTTGGGATCATACATTTATTTAAATAAATATTATTTAAAACCGTTTTAGAATTACAAGAAAATTTGCAATCCCCATATATTTTTAAAACTTAGTTCAGAGATACCAACTCCACAAATATCAAGCATTTAGTCTCAAAGAGCTAGAGACTCAAGAAGTCATCACATGACTCCAGCCTCACTCACATCTGGTCTGGTCCTGGCCTCAGGACTGTAGGCCAGTCCTGGAGTGTGTCCCTTTAGCCTAAAAGGAGCTATACATGGAGACTAGTGGTCAGTCACTACTTATAAAAAGTAAAAATGACAGTTTCAAAAGCTGGCATTATGAGTCTCTCTTACTTACTAAGCCCCCACTGTCTACAGCTGAAGGTAATGGAATCCAAGTCTTCTAAAAGAGTGTCCTGAATCTCGGCCATAACTTCCAGCCAGCCAGGATAAATTTGGTTGTAACCATGCCTCTAAAGAATGGATTTCTGTGTTCCCATTTCCAATGGTAATATAAACTTACAATTTATACATTTCTCCCCTTCTTCCTGGCAGAAGGAATCTACCTTTTCTTGAATTGACCTGAACTATACAAAGCTGACATAAATTACTACTGAAAACAAACTTTCATTAATGCTGGATCATTTCAGAGACCACAAATTATGCAGTATTTTCCCACTTCCTTTGTTTTTTCCACGGTCAGTGATTCTTTGCTGTAGTTTGGTCACAGTTTGACAGGGCACCTAAGTCAGCAGAATGAATGCCTTAGCATCTACAGCAAAGACAGAAGGGCCTCATCCAGTACAAATCCCAACTCAAGGAGGAAGGAGCCTATTTTGTGGGCTCATAAACTCATGTCCATTCAGCCCCTACTGTTATTTACTCCTCATGCCCCCACCCTGGTCTCAACTGCTCTCAACTCCAACCTCTAGCCTTCATGGTTCACTCAGAAGGTAATCAAACACTTGCTAGTATGAGATTCCTTTTTAGACTAAGCACACATTCACATATCAAAGAGCACCAAAGGAAGGGCTACATACAAAGACTGCAGTTTCTTGCCCCATCCCTCCCAATCCCACAATCCTGCTCCCAAGGGTCAACCACAATCAACTCTTTTAGCTTTATTTTCTGTATTTACTTCAATTCTTGTAAAGAAAAGAAGCTTATATTGCTATTTTTTTATTTATCATTTTTAGACTTATCCACACCCATCCACTTCTCTTCATCCCATCTTCCCTATATAGTTACACCTGAACTTCGAGTTATGTCAATAGTGAGTATTTATATTATACTATGACTATGTAAATATGGCTCACACAACCTAACGGGTATGCTATGAAAATGCTTCTTTTCTTGCTCATTCTTTTCCCTCTGGAATTAGTAATTGACCCATGTTTTTATTTTTGTTTTTTGATTTGCTCTTTTTCTATGACCACCCGTAATTGTTTATAATAATTCAATTAGATTTGCCATATTTCTATGAGTAGTTTTTTTCTAAGGTGCTCAAGTGAAGCAAATAATGTATCAATTCTTTTATTTTCTAAAGATTTTCCTGATGGACTTTTTCTTTTCTTCCTTTGATATGAAAGAACTGAAGAACATGAGTGTCCAGTTAAAAGCACTCAGCCAGCAAGTAGCTTGTAAAGGGAGTAAGGCAAGACCCACAGGGAGGCTTATCATCATGAAACCTGGTGGGGTTAAAGGTCCTAAAAGTTCCTGGGGCTGCATGAGGAGTTAGTGTGATGGAAAAGATCACTTCTAAGGAGTAGGAGTCAAAACAGTAAAGACATAAAGTTTTCAACAGCAACAGTGGATTTTGGAAGATAATTGTGCAATGACTTCAGAAGGAGTGGTTTTCAACATAAAATTTTATAGCCAGCCAAAGTTTCACCAGAATGAGGGGGAAGAAATCCATTTTCAGAAACACAAAAGTAAAACATTCACCTCCCTTTTTGAAATGAGCAGAGAAAGGCCCAGGATCGGAGGCCCATGGGCATCGACATAGAAGGAGAGTGAGGGGAGCCTCAGAATGACAGCAGTGTACCAGGTCCTTGTGGGTGGGCCTTTTTAATCCACCCACTTCTGGCCTTTCTTCTGTTTTCCTTGTTCTCTCATCCCAACACGCTCCCTAATAAGGTATTCTCCCTCTGGAACTGAATTTCTAAATATCTTATCTTTTTCTTCCTATCGTGCCATATTTTTTTTCCTTCTACTCTTTGTGATTCTTCTCAACTTCATTTTCCACCTTTCTAATTTAACGTATTTTAAATTTCTGAGATCTTTTATCCTGTGTTCCTTTTTCTTTGCATCTTGTTCTTGTTCTTAATGGATATAATATTATCTCTCATACCTGAGGGCATTGATACTCTTAAAGGCACCTTTGTTCCCTGGATTATGAATTTACAGTAGGTGCTGTTTTTCTGTTTGTTAGTGTTGACATCTCTCCTTTGTAATTTTAGAAGTTTAAATGGAGGTTAAAGAAAAATTACAGAACAATTTCTATGAATAAGATGAAATGGTTTGTGCTACAAAAATGAAGTATTCAGGGTGATTCTAATCTATTTCTAAGATACCACATTATGAAAAACCGAAACCTCAAGCTTCATTAGAAAATCAAATAAGAATAAATGTGATTTCTAGGAATAAATTTAATTCAATAACATAAAATGTTTAACAATAAGGTGCCTATGAATAAATTTTCTAAAGTATCCTTCAAAATATTTAGGTAGATATGTGAGAAAAAATCATAAAATAAATTTGTCAAAAATAAGAGTATAACATAAGGCTATAATAATCGAAGGGTAATATGCTAATTAGACCAGATGTCTTCCGGACATCATTCCAGACGTCCTTCCTAATGAAGCTGGGGCAGAGGGAAGCCAGTGGGTCCCGGGTGCCAGCAGGTGGCCCAAAGGATGCCAACCTGGGTCCTGGGTGCTGGAGGGAAGCTGGTGCCGGCAGCTGGAGGAAGGAAGGCCCATTCTTACATGGATTTTTGTGCATCGGGCCGCTAGTGTTTTAATCATTTATCAATTAATTAAATTACCATATTTTCCGGCATATATGACAACTTTTTAACCCAGGAAAATCTTCTCAAAAGTCGGGGGTTGTCAATGGAACTGGACGGAGACCGCAGGTGTTTCCGGTCGGCTCCTTTTTGTGCTGCATATGGTCTCCGTCCGGACTTTTTAACCCAGGAAAATCTTCTTAAAAGTTGGAGGTTGTCTTATACACCCAGTTGTCTTATATGCCGGAAAATACAGTAATAAAGAAGCTTACTACATTTTTCAAAATATTTTTTATTGCCTTTTAGAGAGAGAGGAAGGGAGAAAGAGAGAAAAAGAGAGAGAGACATTGATGTGAGAGAAAAACATCTACTGGCTGCCTCCTGCACAACCCTAACTGGGGATCATGCTGGAAACCCAGGCATGTGCCCTGAATGAGAACTGAACTGGCAACCTTTTGGTGCACAGGATGACGCCCAACAAACTGAACCACAACGACCAGGACAAGAGGTTTTCTTTTGAAGGTAAAATTTCAGTCAGATTTTACAGTATAGGCAATAATACACATTTTTAACACTCATTATGTTCTCAGTTATATTTTCTTCTGACTCTCATTTAACTGTATTTCCATGTAAGTGAGATAATTTATATGGAAATGAATGGCTGCCTATGAGGAGTATAATATATCTTAGAGGAAATGACCCCAGCTGGTCATGAAATGCTACTGAGTAGAAAGCTAAAAACAGTTTCTCTCTCTGCCTGTCATAATATTAAACAAAATTCTAAAAGTCGTGATGCTTTCCTCCCCCTAATGTCTTTTAACCACTTCCTTCTAGGTGCCTTTCTGGGGCACCTTATGAAGGTCACAATGTCAGAATTAAACAGCGATGGAGCAATGACTTGGTCACGGTGCTGTTTATCTCCAGGCCAGGCATGTGAATGCCTTGATGGATGGGATAAAATGTTTGATGGTGCTTTGCCCACCCTCCTCTTTCATGTTTATATGTATCACACAGCCCTGAGGAAATTTTTCCATTTCTTAATATGAAAAATAAGAAATTTGGCCTATATGTATATCAGATCCTGAGGTATTATAACCAACTTGAGATAACAATCCATATTAAAGAGTGGCTGCCAGATTAGAATAGCAGAGGGGTTATGCAGATATATAAAGTCACTTGGTAAATGGTTAAAACATGGAAGAGAAAATGCTTACATCTTGGAATAAAATAATCATGATATAATGAAAACCAAAACATTATCAGAAACTAATAAATATTTATCCAATGAATCCATAAAGATAAATCAGCAAAAATGAGAATTATCACTTTTGGATTTGACCTACTTCCTTGTGGTTTATTTTGGTATTTTATTTTGTAGTTAACTAGATTTTTTAAAATAAGAGGGTTTTCAAGATTTTATGTACAAACCCTATGCCCATGGTAAACTGAAGAGCTAAATGATTATTTAAATAAGAATCCATTAAATAACATTTGAGTCCCAGTGGTTTGGATAAAAGTAGTCTTAAAAAAACAATTGCTATACTCATTTATTTAAATTTTTTTATATATTAATTGAGTATTCACTATGTGCCCAATACTATGCAGGATGCTGAAGAAACAGTGATGGACAGAACACACATTGTACCTATCATCATGTGTTCAATCTTCAGTTAACAGAGGAATCAATAAAAAAAATAAGTCACTCAAACAACAAATAACTTCATAATTATTCTGAGAAGTGTTTTAAAGAAAAATTGGAATGCATTGTGGGCACTCATAACAGAAACCATACTTAAAACTGTAACTTCCAAAGGCTTCTTTGAGGACATCTACACTAATAAAAGAAAAACATGCAAATTAACCATTACTCTGTCACTCCACCACTCTGCTACACCCATCAGCCAATCAGAGCAACTATGCAAATTAACCCAACAAAGAAGGTGGTTAATTTGCATATGCAAGCACGGAGCGAAGACTGAAGACAACTGAAGATGGCAGCACCCACAGAGCTGCAGCGAGCAGGAGGCTTGGGTTGCCAAGCTTCCCGCCGGCCTTGTACTCTGCTCAAAGAGAGGCTGGGGGCCTGGGTCACTGGGGGAAACCCAGGCTTCCAGTCTGCCCTGAGCTCCTCTGGAGGAGCTGGGGGGGAAATTAAGTAGGGGCTGGGAGCAGCTGGAGCAGAGAAGCCAAGCCAAGCCTCACTGCTGTGGCTGGACCAAAGGCCTGGGTCCCCGGTGCCAGAGGAAAACCAGTACCAGCAGCCAGGGGAAGGAAGGCCTATTGTGCAAATCTTCGTGCAATGGGCCACTAGTTACATATAAGCTGAAACTTGAAGAAGAGGAGGGGTGGGTGGTGGGAGATGGTATCCTGAGTCAAGAGACCCCACACCTTGTTGGTGTGGATGATGTACTATCAACATTTACAGTGTATTCACAGAATGAAATCTAGCCTGTAATCACATTAATAACCTTATTCTTTGCAAAAGATTATATATTTTTGAATAGTTCTATGCAAAGATTTTCCACTCTTTGGTGATATTAATTGTATTATACCCTCTGACTTCCTTTACCCATTCATCCACAGTCACCAATGATCTCCACACATACAAAATTTGCTAATTAAGATTATTACCTTGGATGATTTATTTTAAGTTTTTCTGATAGGGGTAAGGTCTACAAAAGGGGGATCCCATATATATTTGTAGTAAATTGGGCAATATTTTAAGTGTGCTCAAGGGGCATTATTTGTATGATTCATAATGAAAGTTTTTTCAAATACTTAACATGAATATTACTATCATGTATTGGCCTTACATTTTAATCTTCCCATGAGTTGCATTTTCTTAAATCCAATTTAAAAGCAGTATAGGACTTCTTACTTACAGGCCGAGAGTGAAAACTGTGGGGCAGACAGGAAGCGACTGTGGTTCTGCCAAGAAGATGAGTGATCTAGCCCATGAGCATGGGCACTGTCGGCGAAGGTTTGGTCATCCTAGATAAGACAGCACAGCATTTCAGTTCACTGGTTACAAAATACAAGAATACGGATCCATTTAAATGTTCTAAATGTGAAACTGAACCTCAATATACAAGCTACATTATACATACAATTATAACCACTGTAAAAATTAAAATCTGTGCATGTACCAAAAAAAAAAAAAAAAAAAGAGAGAGAGAGAGAAGGAAATGACCTGAGCCATTCACAGCATGGCATATTTCTTTCCAGTCTTTTTTCCCTCTGGGTAGGATTCGTAAACATTGTTATAAAACTGTGATCATTTATTTACCTTCATACTGTAAACATTTCTGAAGTCATTCTATTATTTTAACCTTTAGCATGTAGGTTACTCGGATACTATCTAGTGGATACACTATACTTAGCTAGCACAACATGCTTTACTGAGCATTTAGGTGGCTTCCAAATTTTTCCTCCTATAAATAACATAGTGAGAAACATCTTTAAATATATGACCTTTTCCTTATTTGTGATATTCCTTATGACAAATTCTTAGGTGGAAATCTGTGTCAATAAAAACAATTTGATGCTTTAAATACATTGAGCTAGACTCCTTTCCATAATAAGTATATTAAACCTCTTACTCATTCAATAAATATTTAATACCTAAATAAAAATTAACACAGAAGAGGTCCCTCTCTCATGGAATATATAAATGTGTTCTTTCCCCCAAATCTTCACTAAAAATGGGAATGAAAACTCAAATAATTTTACTAATTAGATTGAAAATAGATGCTTTCATACTTTTCTGTGATAGTAAAATTACAACTTTTTTCTCTTGAATGTTTTTTAAATTATTTACACAATTCATTTTTTTTCTTTCTTTCACTCATTCATTCAACAATAATGAACACCGTTATGTGCTGGTAAAATAATGAACAAAATGAAGTATGTAGTCATGCAATTTTCTAGCTTGCAGAAGAAAAAGGCAATAAACAAATAAACTAAGTAAAATGAAAAACTATAAGTGTTATAAAAAGAATAGGAAATAATAATAAGAACTAAATTTAGATTTGAAACCTCATCTGGGCAGTGATATTTAAAGCAATTTTTGAATGCTGAGTATAAATCAATAAATCAACCAGGTAAAAACTTATGGGTGGGTGGTGGGAGAGTTGGAGGTGAGGGGAGCAGAAGATAGAGGTCAGGGAATGATGCTAGACACGTGTGAAGATGCTGAGGTGAGAGTTTGCTGTGTCTGAAGAACTGAAGGAAGGCCCCATGGCTTAGGAACACTAACCCTGAGGAAAGTGGTTACAATGAGATCGAGAGGTGGGGTTGGATTTGGGAGGTTTTTCTTACATAAATCAGAACGTCAGTCCAGGGTTTTCAGGAGAGAAATGGCAGGCCTTAATTTATATTTCACAAAGATTACTCTGGTCTCTTTAGGAAGAACAGATTGGAGTGGCACAGGTTTTGGTCTGAGGAAACCAGCTAAAAGTCTGTAACTGAGGATAACTGTGGGGTCAAGGGAGAGGAAGGGTAAAAGGTTGTTGCCAGATTTTAGATGAGACAACTGTGGGTTAGGGGCCCCAGATTCCTCAAAACAGCCACCACAAACAGCAGAGCCTTGTGTAGCATGACAATCCGATGAATTAGTTGTTATTCTCTATACCAGGTACCAAGTTTATATTTTATGTCTTCATCACATAAATATTATGCAAATGAAAATGAAAGGCCACAAAGAACATGTTCATTTACATTTGTAAAAGGCCCATTTACTCGGAGATATAACAATGGACATAACCTTACGTTAGCCTTCGTGTACCAAAAGGGAGTTCAGGTCTATTTAAGAGGAAGGCCCTTAAGTTTTCAACCAAATGATTAATAGTTTTGACTAGTTACAGAGTTTTCATAAGAAACTGGAAGTCATTCACTACAGGACTTTTGGAAAGGAAAGGACATACATCGTGTCCCAAATGTATTTCAACAGCTGCTGTAGAATGAGCTGACATTGGGCAGCTAGAGGCCGGACAATGGACCTGGCTCTTACAGTCAGATGTGAAGTGCTAAAGGTCTGGGAGGAGCTGGAGATGCACACACAGAAAGGAGAGTTAGTTCTCAAGCAATGCTAGAAATCTCCAGTCAGTCATGGTGTTTATATGAGGCATGAAAGAGAAAAGCGTAAGAAATAGTTTCCTGGTAAAAGATGCTTTAATGACTGTGAGCCAATAAGAGAAAGGGAAACTTAAGGAAACACAGACACCTGGACTGAAAAAGACAGTGAGAGGAATGAAGTGGAGATGCGGGTTGGGGCTGAATGAAACAGAGGGTGCAAAGGTAGCCTCGCAGTGTGCCTACCAGAGAAGGGATGAGGCACACGAAGATATCCAAGCCCTGCTCATTCTTCCCAAAAGGCATGGGCTTAAATGCCTAAAGCAAACTCAAGTGCATTCAAAGCACAGATTAGATCTTTTCTGTTCAGAAATAAAATACTTTCTATTTTAAATTATAAAACCAGTTTTGTGGCATATGACAGTTAAAATAGGACACTGATATTTCATATTTAGAACATTTGGAAAACACAGGAAAAAAATGAAGAAAATAAATAATCCAGCAAGTTAAAAATAAACCTAGTACCTAATGTAAGGGTTAATTTTTTCCAGTTCTCATTTATAAATATCTTTATAATTGAGATCACCATTTGTTGACAATGTTTTCTCTACTTTTTCATTTAATACTGTATATATGGGAATTTTCTCTGTCATCATTAGCATTATGGTTAATCATTGTTTATTTTACTAACCTATTATTGGAAATTTAAGGTGCTTTCAGCTTCCTTCTATTATAAATAACCATTTGATAAACATATTGGTACATAAAGCTTTGTCCACATTTTAAATGTATTAACTTAGCATAATGTTCTGGGAGTAGGATTACTGGGTGACATATTTTTAGGCTGTTTATTTGTATCTATTTAGTCTAAGTTATCAAATTTATTGGCAGAGTTGTTTTTATGTATTTCCTAAGTATTCTTTTAATGTCTTTAGAAATTCTAGTAATATCTTTTCATCTCTAATATTGAAAAATTTATCTTCTCTCTTTTTTTCTTAATCAATCTGGATAGAGGTTTTTAAATTTTATTGTTTTTTAAAAATTCTGGTTTTTATTTCATTTCTTGTCCTGTTTTTACAATTTCATTGATTTATGCTCTTTATTTTTTTTCTTCCTTTTCCTTAATTCACATTTCATTTGTCTTCATTTTCTAGGTTCTTAAGGTGGAAACTTGGACTACCTATTTGAGACTTTTCTTCTTTTATAATATATACATTTAATGTGATAATTTTCCCTCTGAGTACTATTTATCTGATTCTCGCAAATTTTAATAAACTATACTTTTATTTTCATACAATTTTTAAAAATATTTCTTTTGAGTTCTGCTATGGATTATTTAGAAATATGTTATTTGGTTTCTAAATATTTGAGGATTTTCCAGAGATGTTTCTGTTATTGATTTCTAGTTTCATTCCATTGTAGTTAGCCAGCAGACTTTTTATAATTTGAATCATCTTCAATTTATTTTCAATCATCTTCAAAAATGGCTACATAGGGTCATTTATTGTTCAAAGTACAGAAATGAAAGTTTGCCATGGTGGAAGCTGGGACATAGGACACTGCTACTCTCATATTCTCAGTCTGCATATCAAAAATGAGGGTGCTGGGCCAGATCATCTCTAAGTCCTCTGGGCACTAACACTTTATGATTCCAGCCTATCTGAACAGAACCACAAAACCCATCCCAATTTATTGGAACACTAAAAGCTGCTCCAGTCTTCAACTTATTGAGGCTTTTTTTTTATCACCCAGAACGTAGTCTGTTTTACAGATAGTCTGATGTACACTTGAGTATGTATAGTGAGCTGTTGCTGGGTGGAGTATTGTATAAATGTCAGTTAGATCTGTTGGCTGATAGTGTTGTTCAAGTTCTTCTATAATTTTTATTAATTTTCTGCCTACTGTTTTATCAATGAGTGAAAGAAGAACCTTGAAATCTCCAACTATAATTATGAATTTGTTTATTTTTCCTTAGAGTTCTATCAGTTTTTGCTTCATGTATTTTGGCACTCTGTTAGTAAGCACTCAAATTTAGGACTGTTGTCCCTTCCCTTTAAAACTGTTGACTTATTTAACCACTTACATTTTTTTTTCACATGTAGAAAATGAGGAAGCTTACCTCTGACATATCCTTAAGTTCTAACATTTTAGAAGTTTTTAAAAGACTGTCAGAATCCCCCATATTACCAAAAAATGGAACTAAAGAAATGAAACCTCAAAGAACATCCTAAAGGAAAAATATTTCATAATCCTTTCAATAATCAACATACTAGAAGATTTAAAAATACCTTCATGTCCTCCAATTATATACTGATGTTTAATTTGTGGAATTCCTATATAAGCAAATTTTACAAGGAGAAAATAAGATGATTTTTTTGTAATTCGTACCTACCCTTTAATCAAATACTTAAATACGAAAAAGAAAGTATTTGTTAAAAAGGAAGATGTTTTCACAATTTTAGCAATCTTAGCTTTTGCTTTTTACCAATTCTTATACCCTTAGCACAAGGACGTATTTTTACTGCTGTCTTAAGTCTCAACAAGTCAGTTAGCCAGAATTCCCTGCAAAAATTCCACTGGGTGCAGGGACTTGCATTTTCTAATATTTTCCCTGGGTTTCTTCCACTTCTCTTTCATAACCCACATTGTAATTGGTTTCTTAAAAGCTGTTCCAACCTGACTAAAATGTCTTTGCTAAACTGATCTGTAATGATTAATATTTAATGACGCCCACCAAGTATTTTTCTCTCCGGAATATTGTAAGTTCAAAGTTTATAAGACAAATGATACATTTAATTTTTTTTAAATTTTAATTTATCCAACCCTTCCCTTGGAGAGAAGGAAAAAACACTTATGTGTTTCTGAGCCTGTGGCAGGAATGTTTTCCAGAACTCGTCTCCACACTAACAATGCACTATCCCTCCACCTCACCCCCATTCTTTATTCCCAATCCTCCAGCGGTGCTTAAAAATGCTTAACCTCTTCCTCAGTGGGTTTTATTCCTGTTTGAAAGGTAAACCTGGGGAGACAGCTTATATAAAGCCTGTCCTCCACATCTCAGTCTGCAAGGCTCCTATTTCAGCTGTTAACCTCCATGAGGGTGACACTGTTATTGTCTTTCTCTATTCATTCACCCACCCCAATAGTCCACACTTTAGCGCAGTGCTATTTGCATTAAGGAACTAAAAAATGGCCACATAGGGTCATTTATTGTCCAAAGTACAGAAATGAAAGTTTGCCATGGTGGAAGCTCAGACATAGGAGACTGCTACTCTCATATTCTCAGTTTCTGCATGTAAAAAATGAGGGTGCTGGGCCAGATCATCTCTAAGTCCTCTGGGCACTAACATTTTATGATTCCAGCCTATCTGAACAGAATCTTGAAACAGCCAGCACTTGTAACCATTCACATGATCTTTACCACAAGAAATCGCAATGCACAGCACAAGTACTATCAACCCAAAGCCACATTCATCCACAGGTGAACAGACTCATGACAACACTCTGCTAGATCAGACCATCTGATAAATTTACCTTTGTCCAGTTGATACTTTATTGCATAAAATTTAATATTCCCAGCCACTCACTGATAAAAAGGATCTATTCAGTCTTTTTTTTGTAACCTACTTCAGATTTGGCTCTGTATTACTTTAGTCCATTTTCAAAGGTCAAATCTAATCTACTCACAGTGGATACAAATTTGCATGAACAATGACACTCAAAAGAATGTGCCACTTAACTAACAAAGGCAAAGATGCAAAGATGTTTTAATGATGGTGCCTCACTGGACGTAGTATTTATTCTCTTAAAGTGACTATTTTAAAGAAAACAATGATTATTTGCATGAACATTATTCAAGCATCTAATATAATAAAAGAGAAACATGCAAATTTGACCGTTACCACCAGCCAATCAGAGCAGCTGTATGCAAATTAACCCAGCCACAAACCAAAGGCTTCTGTTGCAACTGCCTGCCTAGGCTGGCTGAGCCTCTGCTCACAGACATGCCCACCAGCCAATCAGAGGGGCTGTATGCAAATTAACCCAGCCAAGATGGAGGCCAACAGCCAAAGTCTTCTGTTGCAACTGCCTGCCTAGGCTGGCTGAGCCTCTGCTCACAGCCACGCCCACCAGCCAATCAGAGCGGCTGTATGCAAATTAACCCAGCCAAGATGGAGGCTGGCAGGGCGGCTCTGCACTGGGAGCCTCTACGGCCGGCCGGCATAGCTGTGCCAGGTGTGTCAGCTCAGTGGGAGGGGGGGTCTGGCCTGGGGCCTCCTCGGGGCGTCCAGGAGCAGCTGTCCTGGGTCTGCTGCCTAGCTCCGCCCCCGGGAGCCTCCGAGGAGTATCCAGGAGCACCTGTCCTGGGTCCACTGCCTGGCTCCACCCCCTGGGGGCCTCCCCGGGGCATGCAGGAGCACGGGGCCTCTGCAGGGTGTGCAGGAGCAGCCATCCTGGGTCCACTGCCTGGCTCTGCCCCAGGGGCCTCCTCGGGGGCGTGCGGGAGCACCCGTCCAGGGTCCGCTACCTTCATCCACCCCCCAGGGGCCTCCATAGGGCGTGCGGGAGTGTCTGCTGCACAGTGCGGAGAATCCGAAGCCAGTTCACTGCCCAGCTCCACCCCGGGTGTGTTTGCTCAGCAGCAGGGCCCCACCGAGGGATTCTGCACCAGTGTCCGCCCCTGGCTCGCCACCCAGCTCTGCGCCAGGTGTGTCCCCTCAGCGGTGTGGGCCCACCAGGCATGTGTAATTGTGGGCCCTCCAGTGGGAAACGTCCAGGCCTGCACTCACCAGCCCTCCCACCCCCCAGTGCACGAACCCTGAAGGGGCTGTGGGCAGCCTGAAAATGGCTCTCAGCCTCTCACCCAGGCTGGCCAGGCATGCCAGCAGGTGGACATCTTCCCTGAAGTGTCCCAGACTACAAGAGGGCACAGGCCAAGCTGAGGGACCCCCACCCCCCGAGTGCACAAATTTTTAAAACATTTACTTGGTATTCTTTATGGTTTTAGTATGCAGAATTTTGAATTTGAGATTATTTAAAATGGATCTTGATAGGTGAATTTCTTCACAATCTTTCCTTTCTATTGCTCTTGAGTAAATCACTGGGATGGCTGAAAGCTTGTTAAGGGCACTAGGTTTGGTAGAGTGGGGCTCAAGCAGCCGGTTCTCCTTCCTTGAATCTCTTCCTGATTTGTTCATACTTTGCTTATAGCAATTAATGGCTGTTAGATCTTCTCTCTTAGGTTAGCTATTACTGTACATACCTTAAGTCTTTTACAATAATAGCTGTTTCTAAAAATCACCTGTAAATTTGATTTGCATCAGTAGTTAATGCATAGCATGCTTTTTATAGATTAAAAAATTAATATGCTCATCTAAGTACACATATTGATTCCTAAATAAACACTTTTGATCCACCGCTATTTTCAGATTTCATAATACAGAAAAATCCCAATCCATTTGGCAACCTTTTGTTTAACTTCTAAAAGAGCAAAATGAAATCAACTAGTTAAATATTATGGCTGGCAAGTTAGCCTTGATCACTTCAAAAGAATAAAAATCTCTTCAGATTTAGTATGATTTGATTGCCTGCCAGGTTTCATATGTGTGAAATTAAATTTGTTAGAATTTTAGAAAGTCTGAAGCTAGAGAAAAATATTTATTCACAATTTAACATGTATGTGTTTGTTGTGTATTCTGGAGTCAAAGATGAGGCAGACAGTATCTGCCCTCAAAAGTCCTACAATCTAGCAGAACAGCATTTCCAAAATTTCAGTATTCAACTATAGTTATACTTTCTATTTTCTTTTTTTTAAAATATATTTTATTGATTTTTTTACAGAGAAGAAGGGAGGGAATAGAGAGTTAGAAACATTGATGAGAGAGAAACATCGATCAGCTGCCTCCTGCACACTCCCTACTAGGGTAGGGATGTGCCCACAACCAAGGTACATGCCCTTGGCCAGAATTGAACCTGGGACCCTTGAGTCCGCAGGCTGACGCTCTGTCCACTGAGCCAAACTGGTTAGGGCAATATACTTTCTATTTTCTTTCATCTTAACTTACAGATTAATTAGCCTTGCACCTTAAATCTCTATATAAGAAGGGCTTAAAGAATGGCAAACTGGTTAAGATCGGAGGAAGCATAGAGCTATATTTGCACAGCAGTTTATATATTATTTCTTGTTGAAGCATGGAGAGAGGTGGTTATAAAGGAGATCATTGGGGCATGATGTGGTTAACTCTCCCTCAAATTCTTCTATAGTTGACACTATTATTAACAAGCAGTTTTTATAAAATTACCTGAATTACCTGAAAAATACACTAGTGATATGTTTTAATAGTCATTAAGTAAAAATCACCTATTAACTTGATTTGCATCAGGAGTTAATGCATAGCATGCTTTAGAAGCTATTATTGTAAAAGGTTTAAGGTATGTACAGTAATAGCTGACCTAAGAGAGAAGATCTAACAGCCATTCATTGCTATAAGCAAAGTATAAACAAATCAGGAAGAGATTCAAGGAAGGAGAACCGGCTGCCAGGAGCAAAACCGTACTGAATACCATATGCACTCTTACTTCGAACAACTATGACAAAGGGCTTCAGCCAGCTCTGGTTTCCTCAACTGTGCTGAAAGACATCATCAACACTTCCTCACCCACCTCATCTCATCCTATAAAACATCTGCTTCCTTAAAAAGAAATTACATATTGACCCTTCCACGAAAAATTGAAAATCATGAATTTCCTTTTAGGAGGAGGAAGGATGGGAACCATACAGGCCTTCTGTGATTTTACTAAAAAAACTCACTGCTAATTAAAACCATATATTTAGTATGTGTAGAGAGCAAAAAATGCAGGTAGCAAATGGGGATTTCTTGAACAAAACCACACTCCTCGGTGAATTCAGATTAGCAACTGGGTGACTTTCGAACATTCTGTTCTATCTGAAACAGCCGGGACAGCAAGGAAGAAAACTGTCCGACAGAAACTCAATTAGGCCTGATGAAAGAGAGGCCATGAGATGCCTCTGCTGTCTCCACAAAGACAAAGAAAATATGTCAGATTCAGCTTTGAATTAAATTATAAATATAAATTTTTAGAACAGACTTGGTCCAGTTACTTGGTCAGCTTGGTACAGTATTATTACATTATGCTCTCAGCAACTGTGCACGTCGCTCCTGCTGGAAACCTCCATGGGTTTCTAGAAATCTGATAGTTCTTGCTGTGGTGATTGCCATGAGCGCAAACTGCAGGAGATGGCTCTTGCCTGGGTCGTAAAAGAACCTGAGTTACTTCCTGCTAACCCTTCCCTCCACTAACAGTGTGGTCATAGTGGATGTCTTGCCCCCTTCCTACATTAACAACAACATGAGAAGCCAGTTGTCAACGTGGTTCTCCTATTCCAACAGTTATTTGACTGTCAATATTAATACAGTCAGAGTTGTACAACTGTAATGCTAATAGCCACTCTCTTCTAAAGGGATGGGAATCAACTACTTTCCTGTACTTTGTCATCATAAACCATTTTTTCGAAAGACGATGGGTATCTTTCTTTTTTCTCTGAACTCCCAATTCAGTCTATTAATGTCTCCATAACAGCATTTATCCCTTTCTCCTTTGCACAACAGTTGTGTGTGTGGAGGCTTTGGATTCCTAAGGATTAGTAGTTGTTTTTCTTATTATACCATTCTCTTTAGCTCTTACAGACTGCCTGTGTACAGTAGAAACACAATAAACGTTTGTTGAATGCTGTATTTTAAAAAACAATAATAATAACAAACATGAATACTCTTCATTTAGAATGGAAGCTTCAAGAAGGCAGGGATCTTTGTCTATTTCTTTTAATGATCTGAGGCCCATGCATCTAGTAAGTTCCTGGTACACAGCTAACAATGAATGCTTGTTGAATGAATGGATAAATATTGTGATTTTCCTAAAAACATGAGCAGTATTTATTTGACTGGTAAATAAAGGAAAGGAAATGTTTTATATACATGCAAATGAAGAAAGACCAGATTGGTAATTTCCCCTTTCTCTAGACAAAGAGTTGGCAAGCATGTTCTATAGAGGGCCAGAGAGTAAATATACTGGACGTTTTGAGCCATACAGTTTCTGTTGTAACTACTCAATTCTATTGTTGAGTGTAAAAGACAATATGTGAATAAGATTTCAGTAGAATCAACAAATTCAGTCCCTGCAACGTGCCTTTTTCTGAAGTCTGTCCTAATAAAACATGTGAGAAGTTAATAGCTATTGAAATAATATATTATGGGCACATTCTCTCTTGATAGAAAGAATCACAATGCCTGTTATAAATGAAGTGTTTTCTTCAGGATGCCTGTGACTAACCTGAGGTAGCTCCTCTGATTAGCCATGAAGCCCAAAAATGATTAACAACTTGCTCACTGCTCATAGGAGTTCATGCTTCTTTTGAAATTGCCTCCCCTCCCAGTCTTTTTAAATAAATTGTTTTCATAAGAAGCATGTAAGCAAATGATCATTGGTATCTGCAACTGGCAAAACTGTTCTCCCACATTTCCATCTCTAAATGACTACAAAAAATGTGATATTTACATGAGTCTTGTTAGATTGCTGCACTATTTCAGGCATGTGTTACATATGGTGACAGTCTACATATTCATCACTGAAATAAATCAACGTCTTACAATGTTTAGATAGTACTAATGTGGAACACCGTCATCATATAATACGCTTTCTGGCCCTTTCCTATACTTACACTACCTATCTGCAAAACTTATTTCTCATTTTGCTAAGTGTTGGCGTCACTTTCAAATCAGGCTTGATTTCCACATCAGCTGCAAATGTAAGCAAGGCATATTGAGATTTTAATTCTTATTTGACCATTTAATTGTTCTAAAACCCTGCTTTCTTCAATGGTAAAAGAGGGAGTTGGGAATGGTATCAACCCAATAGGATTGCTGTGAAGATTATATGACATAATGCATATAAAGTGTGCAACACCGACAAACAGAGCAATTTCATGTGAGTGGCTCAACAATGAGTAGTTATTATGATTTGCTATTGTTGTCTAAATCCCATATTTTTTTTTAACTTGGCAGCACCCCTGTCAGTGCTGGAGAGATGCTGAGTGTATGGGAGACTACTGGGAATGCTGGGAGAAGATTCAGCAAACTTACATTTTGCTTTATGAAACAACAAGGTCCCTACTAGAGCCCCTAATATCAATGTATAAAAAACAAAGGTAAGGTACTATGAAGCCACAGGATTCCCTCTTCACAGTAAAGGTATTAATAATATGGCATAGCCCTAACCGGTTTGGCTCAGTGGATAGAGCGTCGGCCTGCGGACTCAAGGGTCTCAGGTTCAATTCCAGTCAAGGGCATGTACCTTGGCTCAGGATTTCTTAAGCAGCATCAATTCCCATGGACAAACAATATATTACTCCACAGAAGCATAAACATACAAATTAGTTCCCAGGTAAAAGTTATAGGCACTACCTTTTTATTCTCTACTCCCACAAAACTGAAAATATATTTCATGCATCAAAGAATATCTTCTCTTACAGGAACCCAGCAGGAGCTGCTGTGAGGGCAGTAGCCATGAACATGGACAATACTCTAAGACTGAACATGTATATAAAGAGCATTACTTTGAAGCTTCTGATTCTGTACTTGGGCTCATCTCGGCGCTGAAGAGACTCTCGGGGAACTCTGTATTTGGAGTACCTCCCATCGGTTCTCTCAGATAAACTGTGGGAATCCTGGAAAAAACAACAACACATCTAAACTGGTGGATGAAAGAAAAATCAGCACTTGAAATTAGAATAAAAGTATTGGTATGGTATGCATGCATATGAGCATAACTAATGGACACAGACAGTAGGGGAGTAAGGGCATGTGCTGGGGGTGGGGACAGCCAAGGAGAGGTCATTGGGGGGAAAAGGAGACATATGTAATACTTTAAACAATAAAGAATTTAAAAAATTTTAAAAAGTATTGGTATGTAGAAAATAAACAATTATAAAAGTTTAGTGAGATATTTAGGGGAACCAAACGTCCTTGATGAAGAAGAAAATGGTCACTTTGGATGACACAATAAAAATAAACCAGAGTCCCACATTGATTATTTGCATTTTATTTACAACTAGTCCTGGTGCCAATCTCAAATGACTGACACTGTTTAGTTGAAAGGAATAAGTTTCCAGTAACAGGAAGTTTTCCGAAGATGATCATTAATGACATCTAGTAGTACCTGGCATCAAAAAGAGTTACCTTTAAAACTAGCACCCTATCTTTCACTAATTCTTTAATAACATTTCACTTTTTAACTATTTTAACTATTATAGCGCATAGATTTTTAAACTTAAGGCTATCTCATCTGACCTCAAAAGCAAAAAGGTAAAAAGATTCAGGTAATAAAGAAATTTAAAAAAATATATCCTCAGCTGGTGTCTCTCTCTCCCTTCCTGCTTTTCCTTCATTTTGAGGGGAAAGGATAAAACAGAGAAAATAGTCACTAAAGCCACTTATTTAGACAGTAATATTATGAATTTAGAAAAAAATTAGAAAATTAGAATGAAAGCAACTGATTTTTTGTATGTAAGAAAAATAATCTATGGGGCTTAGTTCCCCCAATAGAAGGAGTATTGAATTCCAAAGTTCTCATTTTTGTGTAAAAAAAAAACCCAAAAGCTATAGCCCCTATAAAGCTAAGAATGAGTTGCCCAAGGCTAGGCAATTTGTGGTGGATGAGGGCTTGGAACTCAATGCTACTCCCTTTCACCATTACAAATAATGTAAGATTTAAAGGTGTGATTATACATCTGAACCACTTCTTTCAAAATGCTCCAATCAACTGAACAGGCCAGGGCTCTGTGAGGAACTTTAAAAAACTATAGTAGGTAAATCCACACATGTAACTAATCGGATTTTTAATGAAAACCTTTGTGGTTAGAGTTCTATCAACAAATCGCATGAACTATAAAATCTAAAACTCTACGCAGATTTCAATTTACATGTCACAGTACAGGGATAACCTGTGCACCATCATCTCTCAAAAAAAAAAAACCCCAAAAAACAGTACTCTAAAAAATTGAAACTCAAAGAAGATAATTTGTAAATTAAAATTGTTTCTCACAAAAGTTATCTATTGTCAATGCAGTGTGTAATCTCTTTTAATTTGCAAGTATTTCTAAATCATAGTTAAAGTTTCTGAGGGCCAAATGAGCTTCTAGGAGTAGAGTAAAAGTCTCTATTTCCCCATATTGTACTAATATGTGCCCCATTATTTTGAATCTGATGTTACAAATGTCAATAATCTCTGATATGATGGAGTGTGAAACGTCCCAATGTTTTTTGGTCTTTCCTCCCTCCCTACAATTTTCTTTGCACATCAGAAAGATGTCAAGTGTTCTCACTCAAATAAGAATATTGAAAGAGACAAGCCAACTCTTTCTTACTCTGAAGTCCTTGAAACCTTCTAGCAGGCTCAGTTTCTCAGGCACAGACTCCAGATGGTCCAAGGCCACACGGGTACTCTGGAAAAAAAAACATATGGAAACCAAGCATTATAAAAAATTTATTAATACTTTCAGAACCCAACAACTAAAATGCAGTTGTACCACTGGTGTAAGCAGTTCAAGCTATAGGCTTAGAAAATCAAATAAGAACAGATAGAATATTATTTCTGGGATAAATATATCTTTTTAAATCAGAAGAGTAACCTCCTTTTACAAAGTATATGAGATTCATTTGCAAGGCTGACTCAGAAATGAAAACTCTTCCTGGACAATTGCTTTCAACTGATATTCTATGAGACTTTCTATGGAACATTTCATATTAATATTAATTTGCAAACTCGCTTCAGTGAATATCAGAAATCAACCACAAGGTAATACCAAGAAATAGATGAATTTGCAGTTACTTATCTATGAAGCACATTAGAGATCCTCACATGTTTCCATTATAAAGAAGAAGAGAGTTCTTAATGATTATTTTAGTTAAAAGGAAAAAGGGATGGTTTTCAAGACTTGGGAGAAATATCTGAAATTAATATTTGTGACAGGAACAAAAGATGCTATTATTAATCAATTGCTTACAGTCTTTTGATTAGCTAGTCACTAATTTACACCTAGCAATATAAACACTTAGAGGAAATTACCTAAAAGTTATTTTAAAGCCAATATAAACTAAGAGCTTAAATTGTAAAATAATCCTGACACTACAGACTGTATCATATGCATTTCTCTATTTTTTATTTTGTTAATCCTCATCTGAGATATTTTTTTCCATTGATTTCTTTTAGAAAGAATGGAAGGAGAGGGAGGGGAGAGAGAAACATCTATGTGAGAGAGACACATTGATTGGTTGCCTCCTGCACGTGCCCGGAAGGGGGCCCAGAATGAAACTGCAATCCACATACATGCCCTTGACTGGGAATCAAACCCGTGACTCTTCATTGTGCAGACTGACACTCTACCACTGAGCCATACCAGTCAGGGTGCATCTCTATATTTGTAGCCCTGTCACAGGGCCAGCACATTATAGGTAAGCAATAGATACCAGCTTTTAAATTTGAAATGAAATAAATGACAAGTCCCATGGCTGGTGCACGACAAGCGAAGGGTCTTATGAGGGCCTAGACATGAGTTTACATAGTGTTTTTGAGAAGTTAGTGGCTACCTATATTCCACGTGCCTTTCCACATCTCCCATGTGAATGCTTCTGAACACTGCACTATGACATGTGTCACCTCTGGGATGAGACAATTAAGAGCCTGTATGCTGGGCTCTTCCATCCTAGTCTCTGCCATGAGATCCTTGGAGGCCTCATGTTCCATATGGCATAGCTGCAAGATAGAGGAGAGCTCTCAGCCATACTGGATTTCATGAGAGTGAGATGTCAACCTCTATTGTTATAAAGCCATGAGATGTCAGGGACTGTTAGACACCAATGCATAGCACAGCAAATTATTGAAAATCACACCTATGACTTCATGATTCAATTATAGATTAATCAGGTAGTCACTGGCTTTGGGGGAAGGGGATGGCAAGTGGAGGTTCCAAATTATGAGTATACTAGAGGCCCGGTGCACAAAATCGTGCATGGGGTGGGGTCCCTTAAGGTGGCTTGTGGAGATTGGGCTGAAATCCAGAGTCCAATGCTGCCTGCAGCTCCTACCTGCCACTCCCTGTCATACTGGCACCACTGCACCTGCAGTGGGCTCACGCCCAATCAGTCCCGATCCGGAGAGGCTTGTGCTGCTGCAGCAGCAGCGCTTTCCAGCAGTGAGCCCTGTGTCTGGTGCCCTCCCAAGGGGGGTGACCTGTGGGATTGGGCTGAAACCAGCTCTCTGAAATCCCCCGAGGTGTCATGGATGGTGAGAGGGCACAGGCCAGGCCAAGAGACTCCACTGGTGCACAATCAGGGCTGGAAAGGGACCAGAGGAAGGCTCCAGGCCATATCAGGCCCATCTCACTCAGTCCTTATTGGCCAGACCCCAGCAGCAAGCTAACCTACTACTGGTCAGAGTGTCTGCCTCCTGCTGGTCAGTGCATGTCATAGAGACTGGTTGACTGGTCGACTATCTGCCCCTGGTGGTCAGTGCATGTCATAGGGAGCAGTTGAGTGGCCTTAGCATATCATTAGCATATTACACTTTGATTGATTGAACAGTTGATTGGTCACCAGAGGACCAGATACTTAGTATATTAGGCTTTTATTATATAGGATGAAGGTTTTTCTCCCTCAGGGGAAGTTCAGTTTTTCTGAAACTAGAGAAGATTAGGAACTGCTGCTCTCATTACATGGCAAACCCACTTTCATTTAATCTTCCTATTTTAAATCTCCTATTGCTCTCCAATGCTATTCTCTTGCTTCATCTTCAACCCAAAGTTTCTCCAGAGAATACAGTAGGTCCTCGGGTTACATTAGAGATCCATTCCTACAGCACGACGTAATGCAATTTTCACGGTAAGTCAGAACCCACCTACATAATCACCTACGTCACTCACATGGAGCACATACACAGCAGTAATGAAGTGAAATAGTAAAAAAAAAAAAAAAATTAAAAGAAAGGTAACAATTCCTGACCTTTATTTGTGGTAAATAAATAATAAAAAACAACGCACATATGTATATACATCAAAATGACAGAACTTTTTTTTATATAAATAAATGGGAGATGGCAACGTAACCACAAAAGGATGTATGAGTACATCGAGTCTGATGTAACCTGAGGACTGTCTGTGCTCCTATGTCTCTGCAGGGTTTGTGGTGGGGCCAGGAGGGAGACAGAGAGTTGAAGGTCAAACTCCCCCTAGCAGATGCTTCCAATGTACTCCTTTCCACCTCTCCTCCTGCAGTAATAGTATTTCCAATTCAAAAGTCTTTGTGGAATTCTGCATGGTGATGATACTGGCTTTCCAATGCTGTCCCCTTGACAGGCACTTGAGTTTCACCTTCTGTGTTCTGAGTCACTTGACTACTTTTCTTTCCATGTTCTTCGACTTCAAGTTACCAATGTCTTCTAGTTACCCATGTGTAAATCAGGGTTTCCATTTCTTCATATCCTTATTTTTCTATTGTCATTCTTTGAGAGAAAGGCACAAACACTGGGACTCTGCCACTTTGAAACTGGAAGTCATGTGCTATTTAAGTTCTGAACATCTTCCTTTTCAAGTTCCATTTAAAGTATTGAGGATTTTGCTCCTCCTGCTCAACATTATATTCACTTCCTCATGTGTAGGAAAGATTCACCAAATAGCATGTTTCTTAACACAAGGCCTGACACAGAGGATTAAGAGAGCAAGGTGTCTTTAGCCACCATCAATGCTATATGCATATAAATAGTAAAACTACAAATTCCCTCAAGAAGTATGTTGGCCCTTGAATAATATAATATAAATCAATGCCATGTCATTTTAAAGCAACATTTTAGGCCTTGAATAAAATTTTCATAAAAAATTATTCCAATAAACTTGTGGTTTTAAAACTTTATTTCCCTTTTTTTATCCCATAATTTTTTCACATTCAGAAATGAGCCTCTGAATCTGGATTACATATGTTAAACTCACTTTGTTATTAAAATAACAAAATGATCTTTTTCCTTACTGTAAAATCAAACATGTTATGCATATAGTTTTGCTTAAAAAATTCAGTCAACCAAGTGACTGCATCCACACACAAATGATGATACTAACACTCTCTTTTCTTTTTTGTAACATTTAGCACTGGTATAGCACACTACCTGCCCACAGAGTGGCTTCAATACATTCTGGCTGAATAAAGACAAAGGCAGAGTTACTGTGTTCTATACAAACCACTGAAACTTGGCCTCTTTATTAAAAATCCAAAAGCAGAAGTTGGCTATTGCATTTCTTTTCTCTAGTATAAGGACAAGATCAAGTAATAGAAACAACAGTGAATTTCAGAAATCCTGTCTATTAGGCCCTGTGGCTCTTGCACTAAACTCTGTGGAGTTGAGCAGTTAAGATTGGTCCACAGCACATTTTCTCTAGTCCTCCCTTTGTTTCAGATTCCCGGGAAATCAAATAATACAGCATAAAAACACAAATAGCAGCAATTAGGAATAAGAATGGGTTTTTGCTGCTATTCTTAGATTCTTGTTTCTTGTAGACAAAGCTCAAGAAACAGATTTAACCATAGGAACATTTTAGTAAATACACTTCTTTTTGTAAAAATGCACATGTGTATTTTCTTATGAATGTGTAACAACTGCCATTTTCTTATAGTGCTGTTGGAATCAAGTGTTTTAAGGTTTAGATGACAAAGAATGAAGATGCTGTCTATATTTTTATTTTAAAGTAAGCGTGTGCATTTTTGGCACTACAAAGATATTAAATAAACAAGGCCATGGAGCAGTTTATTTGGGTTCAAAAATGCAATTCTATTTCATTTGGAAAGAGATCCACTGCAAAATTTTCTTGACAAATGGCTAAAAGATGGTAAGAGGACCTGAGTAAACAAGTTTCAAGGAGAGGAAGGGTGAGATCATGAAAAGGAGAGACTGTCTGACTTTTTGCTGCGGTGACTGTGTCCAGCACAGCTGCACTGGCTTCATAGGGCCTTCTTCTCATCCAAGCTGCATAAGACACTCACTGGGACCAGGCTCAACGGTAGTAGAGAACAGGATGGCAAAGCCATTTTGTTGACGCACATTCTTCAAAGAGGCCCAGTGCTCAAAGGTGTGTGGATTTCTTGGACTACCAGCAAAACCTTCTATTTCTAGATGGAACTCTATAAGAGAGGGCTAAAGATCAGACACCTACTTAGAAGTGTTTATATGCATCTTGGGGTCAGAGGTGCATAAGGTTTATTAAATTAAAATACACCTAATGTGGCAATATGATCAGTGCTTATATGTGAGCTAAAGTACAGGAGTTTTGTCAACAAGTCATATTTTTTTGTTTTGCAATACAATTCTAGAGACCTTTAGAAAGCAAAAATTTATAAAATTTGAGAATAGTATATCTTCATTGGAAAATTTGGTAAAGAAGGCTTTTGGGGTATGTTCTCTCATTCAAAATAATCTCTCTCTCTCTCTAATCCTCACTTGAGGATATTTTTCTATTGATCTTTTAGGGAGACTGGAAGAGAGAGGGCGAAGACAGAGAGAAACATTGATGTGAGAGAAACACATCAACTGGACATGCCCTGACCAAGGTCCAGGCTGGAGAAGAACCTGTAATCAAGGTATGTGCCCTTGACCGGAATCAAACCCGGGACCTTTTGGTATGCAGGCTGACACTTTATCCACTGAGCCAAACTGGCTAGGGCCAAAATAATTTTTTAAGTGATGAACTACATGAAATCTACAGAATATGCCATTCCAGATTATTGCTTTCTTATTTTTTAGATATAACCAAGTTATGTTATTGTCAACTTATTGTTAGCTTAATTTGGGGATTTTTTTTTAAAGAATGAGTTGAAGGAGAAAGGAGCACAAAGGGAATAAAGAATCATATCTCTCCTCCATGCAATACTTGAGGTTCTCTCTTTAAACATTTTTCTTGCCACTCCCTGACATAAGGGAAAAATAACATGCCAAGAAAAATGGGACTAGCTTAGTGTTCTCCACATGCTGAGCAATGAATTAGACCCTTACAACTGGTCTACCCACAGGAGCGTCTTGAGATCCACAATCTAATTTCTGTGAAAACAATCACATAAATTTCTTAAAACTGAAAATAAAATATATCGACAAAGGAAAGAAATTTAAGAATTTTCCCTCAAAATGTGATTATCTATTAAAAATGGGCAAACAGTATAAGCAGGAATTCCTGGAAGAGAGTGAGTTTAGCAATTCCTACTAAGGTGGCAGATTAAAGAAACTAAGCTTCTGGATTTACTGGTCCCAGACATGTGTTCCAAACTGGCCAAGGAACAGTGGTGAGTAGAAGGTATGCTGAGCTGGAAATAAGCATACCTGCTCATGGATATGCACAGTTCCAGTAGTGTCCCTTACTTGCATTTTGTCATTTGGGAAATAACACTTTTCCCTTCCTTTCTAAGCTTCAGCCCCATTCATCCATTCTTTCATTCACAAAATGAGGATAAGTCATGATTCCACACCCACAGGACAGCTGTTATATGAAGTAAGCACATGAATGTGAAAGCGCACTGAAAGCTGGCAAGTAATTTCCAAATAGCAGGCATTAAAGTACACTGAGTCTGAGAGGTACCATCAACTCTAGTAACTCAAATACAGAAAGCAGGTCAGTGACAATCTAAAATTATAGCTAATAAAGATTAGTTAACAGAGTATAAAGCAGAAAAGGGCAAACTTAATTAGTACTATATCTGATATTTAGAAACATATTCATTGTTCTACAGACATCATCCAAAACATAAAAGTAACAAGTGTAATGGCACATAAATTACTTTTGTACATACTGTGCCCTTAATGAAGACTGTTCCCTCTCTGAGACTCCTTATCTGGTGAAAACTACCCTCCCCCCCACCCAACATTATGAGCATTTTCAAGCATACAGGAAATCTGAAAGAAACTTAGAGAGATGACCTGTATATCTACCATCTAGATCCTACTATTAACATTTTGTTATATCACACATTAATCCACCTATCTATCCCACACCAATCCATTAACACAATCTATTTTTTGGATACATTAGTACACTTTTCCCTAAAGACTTCAGCATGCATATCATTAACCCCACTTGAATATTTATTTTTAAATGTAAATATTACATCTACTGAAATGTGTCAAAACTTGAGTGACTGGTTAACTTTACTGGTTAACTCATCACTTCCGTGAAAGCAAAAGTCAAATGCACTCACCCACTGCTTCATGAGCCTTTCCTGTATGCCCCTGAACAGAGTGCTAATGTGACTATTTGACTACTCTGCATTGACACTGGGTGGTGAGTATCATGGGTGTGGGGCATGTCTGTCTTGCTCAATAGTGTATCCCCAGCACTTCACACAGCTCCTCCATAAAGAGGTATTGCTTCTTGACAAATGCATGTGTCTTACTCAATGAAGAAGAGTTTCGTTCCTTTGTGCAATCTGCAAACATATACTAATAGCTACTCCATACATGACAGTTTTCTAGAAGTGAGCTGAGGACAAAGATGCCTAGGCAAGATTCTAGAGAGCCTATTAGATTTTGTATTTAGTTCTAAATGACATAAAAGGTCTTCTGACTATTTTGAGTGGAGGAGTGACATGTTCTCATTTACAGTCAAAAAGAGCCCCATGACATTTCCTGTAGATTCCCAACCCCATCACCCTCCAAGGAAGAGAAAGACTGAAATTTGGAGTACTGTGAGTAGGTGAGACAGGTACCTCAGACAGGCTGGGGACCTACTGAGCAGCAGAAACTGAGACCCACCTCAGAGTGCCATTTGGGTGGAGCTGCAAGAGAAATTTATTGGGAGAATGTACTGAACCTACAGGAGGCCAATGGTGCTTTACCAAAACCTCTCGATTTACCCCAAATCCTCTTAGAACTCAAGAACATGCATAATGTTAGATTATTTGAATTAATCAAATAATATTTTTATTTGTAATAGAAAGTCTTCTCTTTGAGGACAGGCAGCAAGATATAGTTAAAAAGATCAATGGTTAGAAGTCAGGAGCTACCAAGTTATATCACTCAGCTTTCATATAACCAGAATGAACTTGGGGATATCATTTGACCCATGGGCTTTGGTTTCCAAATCAGGGAAATGGGAAAGCAGGATCTGAAGACGCCTTCTAGTCTAGCTTTAGTCCACTATAGCTTTACCTTCTTTCCAAATCAGATTGGATCTGGTTTTTAAGCTTAAAAATTTGGGGAGAGGGCAAAAATGATTTTATAAAGAGGAAATAAAATAAAGAGGAAACCATATATAGGATTCTAGAGATTAATATTTACCCAAGAACATCAGTGAGGTGGGAAACCTTTACCCTTCAGTGGCAGAAAGCAAAACAAAGGATTGTATAAGGAAACCAGGAAATAAGACATTCTTGTCTTCTTGGGTGTTTATTTGTCATTTTGTATTTTGAGAACACACACTTCCAAAAGCAGACAGAGAATGTGCTTTTTTCCTCTTCCCCACACTTTATCATTGTCCTAAGAATAATTAAGATTTTAAGTTTTTCTCTAATCTAAATACTGCTTGCTAATAAGCTTCAGTTCTATTACCATAAATGTTATTCCATATTTTTGCTGTTCTCCTCAAAGCTTTTGTGCCATTGTTACCTTGCACATGAAGATCCATATATCTAGAATGTTCTCTATACCCTGGGTGGTTCAGCTCACTGCTGTTCCCTGTGCAAGACCTGGCTTGGTAACCACCTCCTCTAACAGGACAGTTAAATGCATGTGCTCCAGAGCCAATAGGCACAAGTTGATTCACCTACTGGCTATGCGTCCCTAAAGAAATTCCTGGATACCTCTGCAGTGGGATTCAGTTTCATCATCTGTAAGTAAAAATTATAATAATACCTATAGTGCAGAATTATTGCAAGGATCACATATATTAATACATGTAAAGTGCTTAAAGCAGGGTGGGGCACTAGTAAACAATGAACACTAGATATGACTATAATGATAACACTAGTTACTGTTCTGTAAACTTCTCATCCATGTCTGGGTTAGGTGCCATCCCCAATGCTTGCTATGTTCATGCATATCTCCCATCACATGTATAATCAATTCCCAAGTGTGTGTTTACTTGTCCTTTTCAGTAGATAGTGAATTCCTTAGAAGTAGGATTATATTTTCCCTTATATTTCCAGTGCTGAGTACTTCAAATTATACATAATAGATTTTAATTTTACGAATGGAACCTTAACACAAAAGCCAATAAAGGCAGAGATGTGCCCTAGCCGGTTTGGCTCAGCGGATGGAGCATCGGCCTGCAGATTGAAAGGTCCTGGGTTCGATTCCAGTCAAGGGCATGTACCTGGGTTGCAGGCACATTTCCAGTAGGAGATGCGCAGGAGGCAGCTGATCAATGTTTCTCTCTCATCGATGTTTCTAACTCTCTATCCCTCTCCCTACCTATCTGTAAAAAAGTCAATAAAATATATTTTAAAAAAAGACAGACGTTAGAAATGTGAGAAGAAAAATACAGTAAAACCTCAATATAATAGACTAATTTGAGTGATGGGGTGTCCGGTATTTAATAAAGTAGATTTTCTGAATACATATATTAAAAAATTGAAAATTAGTTTGACTGTTCATACTTATGTAGACACGTGTGTAATTAAAATTATGTATGAAAAGTATAATTTCATAGAAAAGTTTTTTATATGTATTATATTAATTTTTAATTTATACTGAAGGTCTAGTAAATGTGTGCATTTATCAGCCACCACGAGTAAGACAAATGCACACGGCTGGGCATGGCTTAGTGCACATGGGAACATTGTGGACACAAGTTAAAACTGCTGCAGAAACTCACGCCACGCAACAACAGAACCAATTAGCGGGAGCGACGCGGTGTGATCACGTGCTAATCATTTGAAGAACGTTATTTACCAGTGATGACCCTTGAATTTAAACATGTAGACTATGGTTGTAGTTATGTAATATTTATGTTGGTGAAATTATGACAGCGTTTTTTCCAACATATGGCCTATTTGTTAAAAGTTGTTAAAAATAACAGTGAGCTAATAATTAAAAATATAACGTTAAGTTAATTATAAGAAATGCTTGGTTAAAAACATTTTAAAATTAATTTTCAATATGACATATAGACCGGGAATTTTGTCTGTTAAGTCAAAAGTCTGTTAAAATGAAGTCTGCAAAATCTGTGTATAGCACAGATTATTTTTTATAGATAGAATTTGAAAATGACTGTTTTTGAGGACAGAGAATGCTTCTAAATAGATTCAAATTAAAGAAATAATAATAAAAAAACTGTAAGAAAAATGAGGGACCATAAAGTTGCATCAAATGATCTAGAAGTTAAAGAGACAAAGATGCAAACAAAACCTTTTTGTGGACCTAATTTGATAAAGCGCAGAGTGTGATGTGAAGAGCAACCTGCTTCCTGCGGATGAGATGACAGGGTCTCAGCCATGCTAGGCCATGACGGGGACAGGACAGAGGGCAGACACTGGAAATGCTAATCATTTGCCAGATACTGCAAAGCCCTGACCCCAAGGTGTCATACACATTCAAGTAAGCAATTCCATTTTCATCTTCTGTATTTAATATTTAAAATATGAGGGCCCCGATACAGAACTCTGAAAAGGAATAATTGTTCTGGTGAGGTGGTGTCCACGCTAATTTACTTAAAAGCACCTTGGGGAGGTGACCATAATCTCCTCTGTTCTCAAAATAAGGGGTTGTTTTCTTTTTCAGAGATGTGCTGTGTTCTTGGGGAGAATGACAGAACAAAGTGATCATTTTCTATTGCTCCACACACAGCACTTGGAGCTGAAAGCGCATGTGAACAGTTAATCCCCCCACGTGGATGCATTTCTGGTGACAGGCAGATAATTCTAAATAGAAGTCAGATGAGGGATTTTATTTTTATCATTGTGGCTTTGAGAATTAATTCAAAAATAACTGGGATCAACTCTGCCTATACCTTTAAAGTTTGCTTTCATAATTAATCCTTTTTGGAACACTTAGAAACACTCTTTTGGATCTTGTACAAAGAATTTTCCTGGCCGACAGCTGCCAAAGTACTGATTGTCCCGAATAGTTTAAAGCCATCAAAAATTCAACTCAACTATCTCTTAAGGAATCCCAAGAACCAATAATTTAAGTTACAACAATGCATTTTGGTAGACAGCTCACTAAAGATGAACTCTAAGTAGGTGGAGATGTTCTGCTAAGGGATGTCCTGAATGAAGGGTAAGAGGAGACATGTGCAAATGTAGATAGATAGATAGATAGATAGATAGATAGATAGATAGATAGATAGGTAGATATTTTTATATATTTAAATAAGAGCAAATGCATAGATATAGATAGATGACAGATAGATAGATAGATAGATAGATAGATAGATAGATAGATAGATAGATGATAGATAGATAGATGTTTCTGACTGCTTAGCCATTGGCTGTGAAAGATGAAGCAGATAAACAATGGGCAAAATTCAGCTGCCAGTATTATTTGGTGAGCAAATCCACTTGACATTTGCCACAACTGACTATTCTCCTGAAACTTTGATTGCTAGAAAGTTTTCATCTTCTTTTCTTCTAAATGAAAGCCATGCATTCATTCAGTTGGATAACAATGGCGCTTTGTGCCCTGGTGGTTAGTGTAAAAAGGAGTTGGCCTTGCCAAAACAATTTGAAATTTTTCACTGAGGTTCCCCTGCTCCCTGCCTCACTTCATTTTAACATACTCGTCTAACAAACAAGTTCTGTAGCCTTTACTAGACACGTTTTACAAAATAAGTAACCAAAAGCATATGACTTTGGACATTTAAAATAGTTATGAGAACTAGAAAATATGCAGTACTCTGGAAATTAGTCAGGACCACACAGCACTTATTATACAGAAACTGGATAGGATATTCAGTCTTTCCTTTATCCAACAAGCATTTAGTAAGCACCTGCTATGAACAAATCAAACTATAATATCACTATATCATACTTCTGCTCAAACTGACCAGATTAAAATTAAACATATTCTTTTGGTTCCTGAATGGAAATAAATTATTAGGGCAACAGCAAGATAAATTATTAGGGCACAGCAGTATATTACATTGTAATTTTTCATTAACTGTTTTCTCCCCCACCCCCCGCCATTTAATTGGGAAATTTTAAGTATAGGGATTATGCCTTGCTGTTCTTTGTATCTATGGTGTTAACACATAATCGTATATAATAAAAGCCTAATATGCTAAGTGTCTGGTCATCCAGTTGGCCGTTCACCAATCAAAATGCAATATGCTAATTATTTGCTAAGGTCGCTCAACCACTCACTATGATGTGAACTGACCACCGGGGGCAGACGCTCCGACTGGTAGGTTAGCTTGCTTCTGGGGTCTGGCTGATAGGGACTGAGTGAAATGGACCAGACACACCCTGGAGTCCTCCTGCAGTCCCTCGCTGGCTGGCCAACCTCCCCTGTCCCTCCCTGGCCCTAATCATGCATCAGTGGAGTCCCTCGGCCTGGCCTGCACCCTCTTGAAATCCAGGACCCCTTGGGGGATGTCAGAGAGCCAGTTTCAGCCCAATGGCCAAGGGACCCCACTGGTGCACAAATTCATGCACCAGGCCTCTAGTAAATAAATAAGTATTTATTATATTTGGTGCTGCAATTGCTTCTTGGTCATCTAGTGTTTCTATACATGAGGTGCTATTTAAAATTTTGCTAATGTGAAAGATTGGATAATTTTCATTTAAGAATAATCCCACATGCTGTTAAGTGAATCTAGGTATGTAAATTCTGGGCTACACTCTGAAATAATGACATTACAACAATAAGATTAAATTATGTGAGGACTCCTGTTCCCCACATTTTCTTAGGATGTTCTAGGACAAAACACCCATGAGAAGTATCAATGAAAAAGACTAAATTTGAAGTATTTTATATTGATTTCCCTGCCATCGCCTTCCCTCCCCCCTCCCCCACTAAACTTCAGTTGGAGACCAGAGATGAGAGGTTTGCTCTATATTATTTCTAAGAAGGTGCAGAAATAAGCATGTATCTCAAAGTCATTCATAGTCCTACTTGAGGCATATATGCTCTCTCTCTCTCTCTCAAACTTAGGAGAAATTCAGTGCTTTAAAGAACTTCCTGGAGATGCAAACAAGATGGCTTTCAATAGTGAAAACTGGGTCTATCAAATGTATGGCAATATCACTTGAACTTCATTGTAACTGGCACACTGTGAGGATCACAGGAGATTCATCTGAAACAAAAACTAACAACTTAAAACAAAAAGGTGGGGATACAGAATGGCAGTTTGCTCCCAGGTCCTGGGCCACAACAATGTACTTTTGCTTACTTTTTAGTATATCAGGAAAATTACTAGTCACCATTTATTATTCCATTCCAACTTTTTAAACAAATAATTTAGTTGCTAATAAATAATTTGGAGAAAATAGAGTAAAAAATAATGTTATTAGACATTTTAATGAGAATTGAAACACATTACACATTCTCTGGGTTTGAAAGTATGACTGCTATGGACCACTGAATAACTGTCATTCACAATCCTGGAAAACACCATCTTCCAAATCTTGATTCCAAATTTTAAATGTGTTTCTAATGAGTTCCAATTTATTATCAGTTCACTTCTGGTTTGTTCTTCCTGCACTTGCATCTTCAAAACACAGTATTTCTAAAACTGTGATAGCTCCTAATATTTTAAAATTGATAAGGCCATCTTCTTTACCGAATAACTTAATTATTTTTCAGTTTTAGACTTCTAAGATGATTGACCCAATGAAAAAAAATTTTTAAATATATTTTATTGATTTTTTTACAGAGGGAGAGGGATAGAGAATTAGAAACATTGATCAGCTGCCTATTGCATACCCCCTACTGGGGATGTGCCCGCAATCAAGGTACATGCCCTTGATAGGAATCAAACTTGGGACCCTTCAGTCCACAGGCCGATGCTCTATCCACTGAGCCAAACCAGTTCTGGCCTCAATGAAAATTTTCATTGCCATATCACCTTGTCTTTCCAATCACATTTTTATAAATTTGATGTCAATATTTGCCTGCTTAGAAACCATATGAAGTTAATCTTGATGCACAAACATAACAAAAGACGAATGAGTACTGTCAAACATTCTCTGAGCAAAATGGGCTGGTAGAGACACTTGTTGCAAAATACTGCATAATGAAGTCCTTCTTGTTGAATAGCTAACTGGATGAGAGTTCCCTATTTCCTTTCTGTATTTAGAAATATAGTGTTCATCATTGGTTCTTGAGTTTGCAAAAGTTCATCCAGGATATTATCATTTGAAGACTCATAAGCTGACTTTTTACTTATGTAATCACTTTCACCATCATCATTAATATCTAGGGTACCACTTTCTGTCTCTTTGTATCCATCCTTTGTATTCATCTTTGATTCATCTAATAACTGTGAAATGTCTTTCTCTGTCAGTTTTCTTTTGATTGTCATTATGTGAGAAAATGAGAAATTCTGAATTTCAATCTGAGTTCAATAAAAGTAATAATAATAATGGAAAAGCTTTAAAAACTACTTCTTGAAAGAGAATATATTTTGTTGGAAGGTACTTCTCCATGGCATTGCTAGATGTCTTAGGATAGCTTTTGTCCCAGAATATCTGCTCAAGGATGTTTATACAGCAAACAGACTTGGAAAATAAAGACAGTATCTTCACCTGGGGCAAGGATTCAATAGGGTTTTCTACAGCTACCTTTATAAAATCAGGGGTTGTATAAACACAAGGCTCATAACATATAATACAAATTCACTGAGTGTGCACCACCACCTGGACCCACTTCCACCTTGTGCCTACAGGACTTGGGAGTCAAAGGAACCAATGCAAACATGTAGCTCATGGGGCCTGTTGTACTATGAATAATAGTCTTTGTCTGGTATCTTCTCCAACATCCATGAGAATGTTGTCAGCTAATTTGGTAACTTGCAAACAACGTAAAACCTCAGGTTTCTGGTTCCTGATATACACTGGACAGCACAATAAGTAAACTGAAATATTATCCTACTAGAGGCCCATTGCACGAAGAGATTTGTGCAATAGGCCTTCTTTCCCCTGGCTGCCACAATGAGTTTTCCTCCGGCTCCCAGGACCCAGGCCTTTGGTTCAGCCACAGCGGAGAAGCCAAGCCTTTTCAGTCTTCAGTCTTTGCTCCATGCCTGCATATGCAAATTAACCACCATCTTTGTTGGGTTAATTTGCATAGTTGCTCTGATTGGCTGGTGGGCATAGGGTGAAGTGGAGTGACACCAATTTGCATGTTTCTCTTTTATTAGTGTAGATAGTTCACTTATTGTAACATTCTTCTTTGTGGTTCTGTTATTCCATCATTTTCATATTATTTTAGTCTTTTCTAGCAAAATTAAAAACAATTTATGGATAAAAATACAATAATTTCTAGTATCTACTCTAATAAAAGGGTAATATTGAAATTGACAGTTTCTCTGGGACGTCTAAGCCCCAACCCACCAGACAAGCCCCACCCACCAGCCAATCAGAGTGGCTATATGCAAATTAACCCAGCCAAGATGGAGGCCAACCACCATGGAACTAGATCAAACAGGAGGCTTCCGTTGCACCAGGAGTAAACTGTCTGCCTAGGCCAGCTGGGCCTCTCTCTGCTCAAGGCAACATAGTTGCAATTATAGAAGCCACAGAGCTGAAGCAATCAGGAGGCTTCCATTGCACCAGCGATGGAGGAAACTGTCTGCCTAGGCTAGCTGGGCCTCTACTAAGGCAACATTGTTTCAATTATAGAAGCCATGGAGCTGAAGCAAACAGGAGGCTTCGTTACCTGTCTAGGCCTCGGCTTAAAGCAACAGTGTTTCAATTATAGAAGATAAATAAACCCCAGCAACCTGATTCCAACCAGCCTTGCTGGGACTTTGGGTCAATGGGAGCTGTGGGCAGACTGAAAACGGCACTGGACTCCTCACCCAGGCTTGCCACACCCCAATGGGGTGAGGGTCCACACTGGGGGCCTTGGACAACCTGCAAACAGCCCTCAGCCCCTCACCCAGGCTGCCCAGGCACTCTATTGGGACCCAAAACCTGAAGGGACTGTGGACAGCCTGAAAACAGCTCTCAGTCCGTCACCCAGGCTTGCCACACCCCAATGGGGTGAGGGTCCACACTGGGGGGCTTGGCCAGCCTACAAACAGCCATCAGCCCCTCACCCAGGCTGGCCAGGCACTCTGTTGGGACCCAAAACCTGAAGGGACTGTGGGCAGCCTGAAAACAGCCATCAGCCCCTCACCCAGGCTGGCCAGGCACGCCAGCAGGTGGACATCCCCTGAGGGGTCCCACACTGTGAGTGGGCACAGGCCGGGCTGAGGGACCTCCCACGTGCACAAATTTTAAAATAGTTTAAAATAAGAAAATGTTTCAATATCAAGATACATTATACATCTTAGGTTTACAACAGGGTTCAAAAGACCAATATGGATTTTGCAAGGTATATGAGTTTTTCCTATTTTAAAAAAGGAACATTTCTCTTTGTTCTTTGAGAAATTAAAAAAAAAGAATAAAAGTAAAAAAAATCAATTCTTACCAAAAGAAATAAAAGCAAGACTGAGTACAATTGATGCTAGTGGTATACCAAAGGTTAAATGCCCTGAAAAGCTCTTTCGTTGACCCTTATCTTCACTTCTCAGAACCCTTTTCATCTCCTCTCTCTGAGCATTCCTAAACCACTTTTGTGGGGTATGATATGAAGTCTGAGACTTCATGAAGTACTTGCCCTACATAGCCTTGCAAGAGGAATTATGCTCCACACTTCATCCTTTGCATGGAGTAGTTGGTTGTCGCATGTTGAATGGAGAAATGAATGAAAGGTGTACATGTGAAAGGATTAACACAAAGGTAGTAAGAGCAGAATTGAGAAAGGAGAGATGAGGGAGTTGGGTTGTTTACATAATCTTAGTCAACGTGCCAAAAGCAAATTGACAAAATTGCCAATTTATCCAATAAAAAAACTTACTTACAAAACAACTTATTTGTTTTTGTCATTGTTCATATAGCTTCCAAAGAAAGTTTTTACAAATTGGTAACTTTGTTAAAAATAAGAGAATTAGTGAAGTGGCGAATTCATGACTGGGCAAATTTGCCTTCAAAGTAAAGTATACAAAATCTTAAGTTTTACTAAGATGCTAAAATTAAGTACCCTCGATTCTTGGAATTTAAGGAAAATGTTTGAGAAAGAATCTTACTACTGTTATTTTGGTAGATTAGAAAAAAAATCCTGGGGATAGAATACACAGTGCTACCAGCCGAAAAGGCAAGAAATTAATGCAGTGGAAATAAATAGCACCAAATTCAATAGACATGAGGGCAGAGTAATACCAAGCTCTACAGGGTGGATATTTTTAAAGGGCACATCGAAAATGGCCAGATGCAGTGATTCTCAACCTTGCCTTCCCATTTGCATTATCTGAGAAGCTGTAAAAAAATATTGGGATTTACCCCAGGTCAACCGAATCTGGGGGTTGGAGTGTGTTGGGTGAAAATTATTAGGATTATTAAACAAGGACTGTAAATCTAAATTTCTCAGAGCTGGATTTTGAAAAAATGGAATTGAATTTTGGAGGTAAAATCTGTATAACATAGAATGCCAAGATACATAACCAACATTGCACAACTAGGATAAAAATTCAAATGTCCTGAGTAATGAGCCAAAACTTTCCAGTTTATGTCCTGCTCTTGAGACTGGTGAAGATGATGCATACATAAAGAAAGAATATTTTTAAAAATTAGAAAAGGACTTTCCTAACCGCTGTCTCATTTGATCTTCTCAGCAACCTGTGAGGTAAACAAGATAAGCAAGCATTGGGCCCATTTTAGAGAAAACGGAAATTGGGCTCAGAGAGACTCAGTGAATTGCCTGTGTCAAAGTGCCAGGACTCACAATCAGGTCTGCTAACTCCTGGCCCACCAAATCCAGATTATTCTCTAAGAAATCTGGAGTTTGTCTGGCTTTTTCCTTACCCTCTCACTCAACTCCAACATGTCTTAGAACAAATACATTCTTCTTCAAGGAAAAACTAATGTCTAATGAGGAGCTCTGAGGTGTTACCAAGCAAAACAAGTTCTGAGAAATAAGAAATAAAGATGAAAACAGGAAGTTCTCTGAAAAGACCTAAAGGGGGTACTTTTTAGAATCCAAGTGTTTGAAGTCAGTGAGTTATCTTTAATATGCTTCTATGGTTAACATCTGAGGACAATAAAACAAGCAAGTCAAAGATGTCCCACTGCCTTTGCTGTGGATACAGGGAGAGAGTGAGATGCTAGTAGAGAAACACATTGAAGAAGCTCTAGAACATCATTCATGGAACGCCAGCTATGCAAAATAATTAAGAACAGAGCCTAATGAGAATAAAGTGAAGGGAAGGGCTATTTTGATGGTTTAGTTTTTTACTCTTTGATGTTTAAATACAATGTAATTGCGGGCAATGATAGGTTGAAATCATTTACTAATGTTAAATAATTAACATAAGACAACTTTGGATATTTATATTAACAGTGCTAATAGTAAAAATTTATATCCTCCCTAGCCTTTCATCTGAGATCAAAGTTTATTAAAAGCCCTTAAACTTTATAAACACTGTGTGAGTGGGATTAAAGCTGGTATACAGATGCATGATAAAAAACATAGACTGAGGCTTTTAATATCACTGGGCAAGCTCAAGACAGAACTGGTAAGGTAACCTAGGGACATGCCAACTCTCCAAAATTCAAAATGAAGAAAACCAGATCAAAGTGGCTTTATGAAACTCCGTTTACCATTGAGTTGAGGGCATGTTCTGACAATTCTGAATAGGGTCCAAGAATGTCAGTGTCCTATTTATGAGTCTACTTCTTGTCCTGCTAGAGGTAAATATGGAATCTGGTTGCTAATTATGTTCCTCTTCTGTAAGTCATTAGACACATGTAAAGTGTTCCTGGCTTATGTCTTCATTACTCTAACCAGTCACAAGTAGAATATGTGGAATGAAAAGGACACATGTCTAACTGCAAATCACACTTGACAATTAAAAAACTACTCCATTATTCTCACCTATAGAGTGAGGGGTTTTCACATGAATCTCTAAGAATCCATCAAACTGTAATATTACCTAAAACATGAGCTCCATGGCAGAATGGACCTAATCTGCCATATGTGCTAGGACACTATTGAGACAGGGTAGGGATTCAACAAGTATTTGTAATATAATATTATATGGTTAAAGTAGTTGATAGCAACTATTGGCAGAGTGGAAATGTTGTGAAGTTTGGATGTTTAAGTCCTCTTAGACTAAAAAAATAGCTTTTAGGGAGAAGACCTTTTAAATATTACTCAGTTCAGTCCAATCATTTTTTAAAAAAAGGTGTGTGGGGGGGAATTAAAGGGTAGAGAGTTTAAGTAACTTGCCCAGGGTCCTGGGCCTGACGTTGACAGAGATATAATTAGAACCTAGCTTTTCTGACACTCAATCAGATACTATTTAAACTAGGCATATAATTTCAACTGAAACTTATATGTAATTGATTAAAATTAGATGCAAAAAATGAAAATTCCTCAAATCAGCTTCTCACTTGGACACTACTTCAAAAATGTGTGCAACATACACTATTCCCACCAATTATATGTATATTGAGGGTGTCATAATGATACTTTGTTTTATTGTTAAGTTAGGATCTTAAAAAACAACTTAATACACAATTACTCTGGGCTTTCACCTAGATATTCTCTCTTGAATAGAACAGAAAGCATTTCTTATATTGACTGTTTTTCAGAAAGATACCCATTGTGCTTTACAAAATATACTATTATCTTCACAATATAAAGAATGAGTTTTTTACCCAGAGAATGTGTTATGTCACTGATAGTGTTTAGAACAGAACTATTAAAATACATTATCAAGCAAGGCAGTTAGATGGGCAGTGTGACTACTTATCAACATCAAATATGAAACTGCCAGTCTGACCTCCAAACACTAAGCAATTCAATAATACTAAATTCATCTGCTAGGGAAGCCACATTCATTATGTAACTTCTCAATGATATCTTCCCTGTGTCACAGTGTTTATGAAAAATGGACAGGGCTGTAAGAAACCAGTTTTGCAGGCTGAAGTCTTACATTTTTTCATTGGTCATCACCCTTTGCCACAAGGTTGCAACTCTGAATAAAGAGCCTGCTTGTTTTAAGTAGCATTTTCTTCATAGGACCGTAAGCACCATCACGCTGTAGAAATTTAACCCTTTGAAGATGACCCCATTATTGGAAAACATACATATTTTACTATTGACTAACACAGAATACAAGCTCTGTGTTTTGGGGCCAGGTGGTGAAAGGAGAATGTCTAGATTGTGGCAAGTAAGAACCCTCATGAGAGATTCATGAGGATATTCCGTTTGCCCTCGATGTGAATATACAGAAGGTAGGCTAACATTGGAGCAGTGGGAAACTTGGCAGAACGGGCAGGACAGGGTTTGTGCAAAACCCTTTTCCGGTTTCAGTTTGAATGGGTTCCCAGGAAGTGTCAAGTTCGAACAAATCCAAAATTTTACAATGTAGTGCAGCCAAGACCGCTGAGATTCACCTGATTCTGGGACAAAACTGTACAGAGCACACTGCGTTTTATTTGGTGGGAAGCCAATCTGACTGAACTTTTCAGGCAACCTCAATGAGAGGCAACTAGCCTTGGCAAATCCCAAAATGAACCTAACTTGATCTTTGGTTTTGAAACAGTAGATCCTGGCTTTATAAAGAGATAAAGGCAACTTTTACTTAGCTTCAAGATTCTTACAAATACTTAGAAGAGGCACTGCAAATAATTTATGGTTATTTGGCCAGATTTACAAACTCAAGTCAGTTATTTCCTGAGCTTAATGGGGACACCATAGTAAGTACATTAACTCTATTGGGCCCATGCACTCCTAAGTGCCCCAGAGCAGTATTTAGTGTCCTAACAAAGAATAACAGCTTTCTTCAGTAACTCTCCCTGTAGAATAAACTGCACATGTAGCAGGATAAGCACAATTAGTAGCCATATCGAGGGCAGGAAGGAAGGCAAAATAAAAACTCCAGCCCAGCCTGAATGGTTCAGTGGCTGAGCACCAACCTATGAACCAGGAGATCGAGGTTCAATTCTGGGTCAGGGCACATACCCTGTTGCAGGCTAGATACCCAATGGGGGTCATATAGGAGGAAGCTAATCAATGATTCTATCTCATCATTGATGTTTCTCTTTCTCCCTCCCTCTCCCTTCCTCTCCAAAATCGATAAAAATATATTTAAAAATAAATAAACTCCAACAATCATTGTCTATTCTATTGGCAAACATGTGAAATAAGAGTATATAGTGCTACTCAGTAATTTCCATAGAGACATATTGGCATTCTCCTTAGGGCACCGAGATCTTGAATATAACTGGCATGCACAGTTCAAACCTGTCACCACTAATATTAGCTGAAGGAATCCTATAGAGATGTATGAAAGACTCTAAAAGGCTTTTAAAAATAAAAATCATATTTCTAAAAGCTTTCCCGTGTCTTGCAATTTTTCTTAACACAGTCACGTTTATGTATGCTTTTCTCCCTATAGCTACAGTTAGTATTTATCCTATAAGTAGTATCATCTCTGTAAGTATACACTGAAGATAAGGAAGATTAGACTGTTTTAAGTAACTTTATTTTGAGAAGCTGATGAAGCTCTGACAAACTGAAAATATATAATTACACATTTGCTCTAAGTCAATGGATTTCAAATACCCCAGTAGATATTCCCTAAATAATTTTTTAAACTTTATATCTACCTTGTCTCCTCTGGCCCCCATTTTTAAGTTGACTAAATGTTTTATCGTAAGTTTAGGTAGTTGCAAAGAACGAAATTTCTGTAATACTATAAATATTTTCAAATAAAACTCATATTACTCCTATAATCTTATTCAGTGAATTTAAAATAGTTCAATAATTTGTTACCACCATTTATCCATTTAGAAAATAACTAACATCGTCTTTAAAAGACAGATATTCTATATTGTTCCTTTTCCCTTTGAATTTATTTCCACTCTTTTTTTCTTACAGGCTGTTATTCTAATATAAAATACATTTATGCTTGCAAGACTTTTTAATGGCTATCTTATACCACACACATCCTCTGTAAAGGATATATATATATATACTGACTTTTAAGTATTCTGTGGCAATAATGGTCTACAATAATGATTTTTGTGAATTGATTTAATATTAAAATTAATTTTAAGTATTAAATTTTGAGAAAAAATATTAAATGTAAAAAACAACAACACCCAAATCTTCCAAAAGTATATCTCTTAATGGGATGGGTATAGCTCCCCATTTGTTCTCTTGCACTGAATTAGCTCATGTATCCAGGCGTAAATGCTAATTTTTGTTTAAAGAAGACAGAGTTCCCTTTGAGACAGCATAGAGGGACCTGGAGAGCATTTTGCTAATTGAAATAAGGCAGTCAGAGAAAGACAAGTATCACATGATCTCATTCATATGTGTAATCTAATGAACAAAATAAACAGATGAACAAAATAAATCCAGAGACAAAGAAGCATGAAACAAATTGTCGAATCTCAGAGGAAAGGTGGGGGTGGGAAGAGATCAACCAAAGAACATGTATGCATAAATGCATGACCCATGGACTCAGATAATAGACTGGTGAAGGCTTGGGATAGGGGTGGGTTTAAGTGTGGAAAAAAGGGAACATACATAATACTTTCAACAATAAATATTTAAAATATAAAATAAAATAAAGAAGACAGGGCTCAATTTCATATATTTTTTTGTGTTTCTACAGATTTAATCACTGAAAAATCTTAGTCACATAAAAAAAAGTACAAGAATGAAAATAGTTTTGTTGTAACAATGATACTCAATTTCTTGAATACCTTCCAAGTTTTATGCAAAGATTACATAGTGATCTGTCATCAAAAATTAATTTTAATGATCTACTAGCTCAATCAAGTCCTCCTTTCAATTTTGTTGAAAGCAAAGAATTAGAACCCACTTGACCTGCCAAAGGATTGTAATGTAATTATTAAAGTCATTCACTTTCAGTTTCTGGAAAGTATACCAAAAAGACTTTATTTACAAAGACTTGTCAAATAACTAGAACTGCTCTTTCAGCTAGATATATTTCATAAGAATATGTATGCATAGCCCATGGACACAGACAATAGTGCGGTGAAGGCCCAGGGAGGGAGGCTAGCTTGAGGTGGGCAAAATCTTAAATTTTCTCTTGCTTGGCACCTGGAAGTATCTTGGCTATTCTAGAGTATCCTATATAATAAAAGCCTAGGTTGTGTTGTCTGATGTCACCACAAGATGGCTACCCTCACATCATCACAAGATGGCTGCCACAAGATGGCCAGCAGGGTAGATACACAGTTGGGGATGAACAGGTCAGCAGGGAAGGGCAGTTGGGGGCAATTAGGCCAGTGGGGGAGGTCAGTTAGGGGCAATCGGGCCAGCAGGTGAGCAGTTAGGCATCAATCAGGCTGGCAGGGGAGCAGTTAGAGGGCAATCATGCTGGCAGGTAGAAGAGGTAATCAGGCAGGCAGGCAGACGAGCGGTTAGGAGCCAGCAGTCGGAGATCCCCTAAGGGGTCTCAGATTGGAGAGGTTGCAGGCTGGACTGAGGGACATTCCCCGCCCTCATGCATGAATTTCATAAACTGGGCCTATAGCTTTCTCCATAGAGGACTTGAATATTTGTCTTGTGAAATTTTTTCCCTCTGAGCTTTGCATTTTTTTGTCACTTTGTATTCCTATAGTTTTAATTACATTTTCTCAGTGCCAATGTGGGAGTGAGAAGTAAAATGGGCTTTCATATACTGGTTTTTATCAAACATTCAGTTAAATATTTATTATTTCATTCTACAAATGTTTATTGGTTGTCCACTACATATCAGGAATTTTTGTCAGGCTCTGGGGATGCATTTGCAAGTAAAATCTCATTTCTAACTAAAAAATGTGAAAGAGGAAACGGACAAGTTGAGGAAGAGGAGGGAAAATGCACATATATATGGTTGTGACCTGAGCACAGAGATAATTAGTGACAAGACAAATCAAGTTGCTCATTACGATAAAAATACCATCTTCTCCTTTATAAGGTATTACAATTACTGAACTTTTAAAATCAATCTTCTGTACATACTCCTAATGGGATGTGGAATTCCAGATTTTTACATTCAATGGCTTATGTACCCTTAAGACCAGCCCAGCCCAATGTAGACCACCAGCACTGTTCTATGGTTTAAGTGCTGAGTAGCGAGAGAATAATAAATGATCTTGAGATAGTTTTCAGCAGCTGTTTTATGAACTATAAAATACTTTCCCAGTTGTGCAGTCTACCAAGTGCATTAAATCTGCTCCTTCTAACGCTATGTGAAGTCAAAGGGCCTCATAATATTTAAGTATTAACATTAATACTGAGCATTTTCATTTTTATGGTTTTACTTAATTACTTCAAATTAAATCCATCTTAAGAAAACTGCCATTGTAAAAAAAACCTACTCCATTTAATTTTATTTTTCTCATGATGACTTTTTATTTTTACCTTGATTCCTAAATGAATCCTTAAGATAAGGCATCTATAATTCTACTCCATAGTATCCTTAGCAAAGAGCTTATAGATTATATAAATAAGAAAGACTAATAAATTGGTTTTTTATTGTCTAAAGACTAACAAATTCTAATAAAATTTATAGGCCAAGTGTTATTATTGATATAATTTTCAGCTTTGTGTGGTTTACTGGTATAATTAAAATGTTTAAATAAGAAACAACAGCTATCACATAGGACAGCGATAACCTGACATATGTTTGATCCTAAGTATTTTCACATGTACCTTCTGTCTTAATTCTCACAATCTGATATAACAAGTTTACTTACAACCATATTTACAGATGAAGGAATCAAGGAATAAGTGACTTGCTGAATGTTGTATGAGTGGCATTTTGTATGCTGAACTCAAGTCCTCAAACTCAAAATTTCTGTTTTTGTTCATACTTTTAAAAAGAGCATTTAATTCATAAGCCAAATCCTGTTGGCAAGACAGTCCCCTAAGGTTAAGTAAAATATATGTAGAGGAACACTAAACATTTTATTCACCTACAATGTCATCATACTGAAACTGAGAAGGTCAGTGTACTTTCCAAATGGCCCAGTTAAATCTAAGGAATAGATTATTTACTCACTAGGGTCTGGACACTGTCAATCAAAATTTCTTATTTACACAGGACTAAAGTGTGCTCCATTAGCATCTTTCCATTCCTCATACTCACATACACAAAAAACACGATTTTATTCTTTATTAGCCTTATTGTTTAAAGGTTTCTTAATTTTTCTTCATTAAAAACACAAAAAGATAAAATAAAAATCACCACTAGTCCCAGGCCAATCTTAATATTTTGTGTGTTTCCTTAAAATATTTTTCTTAAAACAAAATATGTATATTTGACACTTGCATCATACTCTCCATTATGCTTCAGATACCACTATTTTCCCCCACATGATGGTGTGGCAATACTTACTTTTTAAAATATGACTTTCTATTGTTGAATAATACTTCATCATAAAGTGGTACCATTGATTTATTTTACTATTCTTCTAATTCATATGGTTTTTATTATAAAAATGTTAAAAAATATAACCATATTTTATAACTCTTTAAAAACAGAAGAAATTAAATCAAAGCCTTAATTCTTGTCTAACAAGTCACTTTTCTGAGTTTTGCTCACTCTCTTCTATTACTTTTTCATCTGCCTATCATTATATGTTAACATTAAAGTGTGTATGATTTTGTATCTTGAATTTGCTTCAATTTAATGTTGTATTATAAGCTTTTTCTATAACTACTGTGGCACAATGAGTGGAAATTCCACATTAAATCTAACCACTATATTTGTCAAAAAATAAGTCAGTCCCCTTTTTATCCCGAAATCGTTTAAAATAAATCATTTTACAATAAATATTGCAAGCATGTGGTCTTTACATTTGGGCACTTAAAAATATTTCTCAATACTAGATTCCTGCAGGCAAAATTATTTAGAAAAAGACTGACCAGCTTTTATCACTATTTGGATATTAGTGAAAATGATGGAAACAATATTAAAGCTGATTATCTTATCTGAACTTCAAAGCATAAATGGCATCCTGATGTCAATTTTTTATCCATCAGTCCTTTTAGTGATTGAAAAATACTGAAGCATACAGGGCACTGATTATATAAACTAATTACGTTTTCCTTAGCAAATCTTAGGATCATCATATTAAAGAGAGCAATGGCTACTTAAATATGCTCATTCCTTGTTTTTACTAATTTTTAAAAATTTTAAAAGTCTGTATCCACATACCTTTCACGTATAGTTTAGCTTATTGTCCCCTTTGAGTCTTAGATGTAGTGTTAGAAATGTTTTCTGGAGCTGCTTCCTTTGGGGAGTGCTCTGACAGCCACATCAGGACCCTGCAGGAATTCTGATAGAAGGAAAAAGAAAATGCCCCAACTTACCGTTTCTAACACATTTACACGGTCCTGCAAATAAAGCATAATATATCATTATAAAAGCAAAGCTACTAAGATCATTTCAAGTTTACTTAATTTTCAGATTTTCTTTTTCTTCTCTATTACTAATAATTTGTTTTTAAAATGTAAAAACTGAAAACTCAGGGTGACCTCTACAGTAGAATTAATCACAAAAGGATCACTGTGCTTTTCTTCATCTCTGCAGGAGTTAGGACTCCAGGGTTTAATTTAGCAGTAAATACCACATATTTACATATAATTGCTAAATGGAATGGATTTGACCTCTTCTGCATTGGTAAAATTATTTATCTACTTAAGGATACATAATATTAGATACATTTGAATATATGAACCATGACTAGATAATAGTAGTGATATAAAAAAAGAATTTAGCAATATATCAGCTCTCAATTAGGTGTATAGCACAAAGTTTGATCTCGCAGGAAGGTAAAGTTTAGACATAAGAATACTTTATCAAGTGAAATTAATAAGCAAATCGTTCATTAAAACAAGGCAGGATAAAAACATGAGAAATATATGTCACACACAACCAATCCTGAACCCAGATGGATCTTCATCACTTATGGTATCTTAGAAGGTTTCACAGAAATAGCAGTTTTAAAAAGGGTTATTGACAATAATAATTAAAAAGTTAAAGTATCAGGAAAATGGCTGCATTCTCAATCCAGCAGTTGTATTCTCAACCCTCTCAGGGAGTTTTTACAAAGCAGATGATTTTTAACAATATAATCTGTTCAACCACATTTTGCTGGCACACTTGAGAGAACTTCACCCTTGAACCCAAAGAGTCATGAAGTTAACTGCTATTCTGTTGGTGACGCATGCACTGTCACATTTGAGTGCATCATAATAAATGCATACAATGCCTCAAGTGAGCTTTGATCTATTGTTGCCAGACATCTATTCACAGTGTATCTGGACAAAACCATTGAGCAATGCTTTATCATCCTTTGCAAAAAAGAACAGAACTTTATTAGATGCCTTATAGAGACAGAAACAGACTTTGTACCACAGCATATCTATCTGAACCATCTCAGAAGGCTCTAAATATTCACAGCCATTGTTTGGGCCTTAAGTTTTCCCCAGGCCATATATTTATGAGCACACATTATTTAGGATTATTGTATTCTAAAAGCATACATACAGCTAGTTTGAAATCAGTAATTTCATGATGTCAAAGCAGTAGAATTGAATTAAATATGCCTATCTTAATTAATATCTTAGTGTTTGACAAAGATTAACTGATAAAATATACGTACCAGTCTTCATTTCACTTAAATATTTGTTACAGGATTTTAGAAGAAATATGTGCTGCCATGGACCACATGTTCTTATGCTAGGAAAATTCATGTGCTGAAAACCCCAGTGTGAGGGCATAGGGACAGGGAGAACTTTGGGAGGTAATTATGTTAAGAGGAAGGAGCCCTCATGATGGGATTAGTGCCCTTGTAAGAAGAGACAAAATGCTTGCTTCTCTTTCTGCTCTTTGCTGTGTAAGGACATAATGAAAAGATGACCTCCAAGAACCAAGTCTGCTAACACCTCCCCAGCCTCCAGAACTGTAAGTAAATGTTTGTTGTTTAAACCTCCCAGGACAAAGTAATCTGTTATAGCAATCCCAGCTGACTGGGAAGCATGTATCTAGTCTATAAGACTGTGATCACAAATGGTCAAGAAAACTCCATTTTGTTAAAGTATAAGGATCGATAAATTATCTACATTGATGCAATTTACTTATGTCCATTTGTCTACTATAATCTGCTTCATTCTAAATCAATAAATAATTATTTTGACGCAATTTACTTATGTCTATAACCTACTTCATCCCAACATGGTACTAAGACAGCTTTCCATGAAAAAAAAAAATGTACATGCTTAGAAAAAAAAATTCAAGAAATAGAAAATTTCAGCTTATAGGTAAAAGAATTAGGCTACTGCACATTCTTATTTTCAAACAAAAATACCTGCATACTTGCTCTCATGTTCTTCTTATTAAAATAGAGATAACTTAAGCCAATATTGTGGCATTAATTCAATCTATACAAAAATGCTAATATATGTCCTAGAATGAACATGTAATTATACCAAAATAAATTATATTCTTCCTAACCTCTTCCACTCTTACTAGAACCACTCTCACTTAAACTACTAGATTGTAATTTAAATAGCCATTTCAGCAAAATTTTACCTTCAAGCTCAATTCAACCTTCAGGTTCAACACTCTCCCAACTAACTCTCTGACAACAAACACCCGCCAGCCCACACTTGGATCCAGAAAAGTACTGTCAGGGCTTTGAAAGGGGGTTAATACCAGGTGAGATGAGTAGACAGCCTCTGAAAGTAATGAAACTCTCTCACTATAATCATGCCATTTCATGTGGTTTCAGTAAGTCAATGGTTCTCATTTTTGAAGCTATGGACTTTGAGTGAGAGTCTGATGACAGTTGATCTTCTCCCCAGGACTGTATGTTACCCACAACACATACATAATTCTCCATATACTTTTAGGAGAATTGCAGACCCTCTGAAGCCAAGCCATGGTCCTCAAGTCCTTTTACTCTAAATAAAAACATATAAATAAATTATTTTATTAAGCCAAATCTAGTTATTTCTTCTATATAAAATATTTCTACATAAGTAACACCAAAAACAAGGGGGGCGGGAGCAATTGGGAGTGAAAAGTCAAACAACAATCAAAGAAAAAATGTTCTTCAAATACTTTGGGGGAAAAAAGAATTCTTAGGGAAAATAAACTGTTTTGTTGCTGTTGTTTCTTTTTTGTGTGTTTTTGGATAGTTTCTTTTCCATTGTTCTTTAATTCTAAGGAGAGAAAGTCTAAGAGACACCTAAAATGGCAACCATTATTTTAATGTTTACTTTTAAAGATTATACATGTAGTCACTGCACAGTGTTTGAGTTACAATGGACAGTGCTAGCTATTCTCATCATATTACATATACTTGAATTTCTAAGGAAAAATAATACTGCAAAACATAACATTTTATGTCTAGTTGACAGATCAAGTAGACAAAGTTCTATTCTGGGGGAGGTACATAGCATATGTACTATAAAATATGTATTTTATTAAAAAATAGTCACAGAAAGGATAGCACAGGGAATATAGTTAATAACATTGTAATATGTATCCATGGTATCAGATAGGGACTAGATTTATGGGGGTTCACCTTGTAAGGTATATAAATGTCTAAACACTATGCTGTACACTGAAGTTAATATAATATTATATATAAGTTGCAACAGAAAATATTTGTTTCAATAAATGTGTATTTTAACTTTTCATGATAAAGTTAGTAACTTGCCTTGAGCTGTATATATTCCTTTGCTGCTTTATAAATGAGCCAAGACAAATTCATTAGCATCATTGGAGATGGGCAAAAATTTGGAGGCTAAGTTAGGAAATGAGCACTAAACAATTTATTTGATTCCACTGAGCCAATTAATTAGACACATTGATTTATAAATTCCATCTAAGTGATGAACTAGAGGCCTCATAGGCCTAAATAACCAGAGCTCTTCTGCCTTTAGTAAGTAGAGTTGAACAGGTCTAGTGACTACATTTTATCACAATAATGCAGCATTTACAAGAATACTTTACGTATATCCATTAGCATATTTAAAAAGCACAATACTGGCATAAAAATATAACAAGAGTTTCTATCCCTTTCAAGTTTAAGAAACTTTACGAGTATAGAATAATTTTGGAAACTTCTCTGGGACTGCAGGTCAATGACAGACACATAATTTTAAAAAAGAAAATCCCACAAAGGAGACTCCCTGCCATCACTGCTGTAAAAGCACAAAGTACTCTTCTGGTAGAAAAACCACCTGACTCCACCCAGAACAATCACTGCTTGGCATTCATCCTGTCAATGCTAACTGTCTCATCCACACTCACATTTCACCTGCTACATCCTCCATGTCTGCTATAAAATGAAATGCAAATATGTTGCTTTCTCCTGCACAAATTTCCACATGGCAATCCATTACATTTGACAAATAGGCAATCATTTTAAATATATTCCTTTCCAAACTTCATGATATTAAATGAAAGCAAAGGTTTTTCTTAATCACCACTACAAAAAAAAAAAAAAAATCAGTGTTTGGTGATTTAAAATAAATGAAAACCAAATAAAGAGATAAACACCACAAATAACCTCAAGACTGCAAACCAAAAAAGCTATAGAATATAGCAAAAGTTGGCTTTGAATATACTAAATAAATTGGCAATCTACACATAAAATTATATATTATCTGGTAAAACTCAAAGTAACTCAGGACTTGTGAAAAGCTTTAGGATGGGTGGCATTAAACAGCTTGCAATGGTTTCCCTCTCACCCAGGGTTTGATTTAGCCATCTATCCTATCTAATAAAAGAGTAATATGCATATTGACCATCACAAGATGGCTTCCCCCATGTGGTCAAAGATGGTCGCCATAAGATGGCCTGCAAGGGAGGGCAGCTGGGAGGAACCCAGGCCTGCAGGGGAGGGCAGTTGTGGGGGACCCAGGCCTGCAAGGGAGAGCAGTTGGAGGGGACCCAGGCCTGCAGGGGAGGACAGTTGGGGGGGACATCCTGGCAGGGGAAGGGCAGTTAGGGGCAATCAGGCCGGCACAGGAGCAGTTAGGCATTGATCAGGCTAGCAGGGGAGTGGTTAGGAGCAATTGGCAGGCGAGAGGTCGGGAGTCAGCAGTCCTGGATTTTGAAAGAGATGTCCAACTGCCCATTTAGGCCTGATCCCACCAGGCAGTCAGACATCCCTCATGGGGTTCCAGATTAGAAAGGGTGCAGATTGGGCTGAGGGACACCACCCCTACCCCCCACTCCCACTCTGTGCACGAATTTCATGCACCAGGCCTCTAGTATATATATAAAAGTCTAAGTGATCAGAATGACGGGAACGACTGGTTGCTATGATGTGCACTGAACACTAGGGGGCAGATGCTCAACACAGGAGCTGTCCCCTGGTGATCAGTGCATTGCCACAGCCAACCTCCCCTGGCTGGCCAACTTCCCATGGTCCCTACATCTGGTCAGTAGCCCCAGATGGCCATACCAGAGCCAGGCCCTGGGCTGGGCTGGGGGTACCAGCGTGGGTGATGGCAGATGCAGCCCCATTGCCAGGGGGGCTGAAGGCTGGCTCCCTCCTCCAGGCCAGTGGCCAACCTCCTGTGCCCTGTCCCTCCCCCTGGCTGCCAGGCCCTGATCAGCCTGCCATCTGCCTGCCCACAGGCAGTGCGAGAGGAGAGGGGTGGAGGCAGGAAACTGCACATAGTGGCAGAGGGCTGACGATGGTGGCATCAGCATCCGGCGTCTGTTCGTTCTGCATCTGGCCTGGCGACTGTCAACTCCTCTCTGGCCTGGCCCTGATTGACCTGGCCCTGATCATCCCTGATCACAGGCCAACCCCAGGGACCCTACCTGTGCATGAATTTCATGCACCAGGCCTCTAGTCATTAAATAATTATGGTCAATTCTTGTAAATTCATTTAACTAGCTGCTTATGAGGCCTTTAAATAAACTACTTCAAGGTCCAAAATGACAAAAAAAATATGAAAAGAAATCCACAGTAAGGCATCAAGATTTTGTCGAAATAAACCCTTCAACATTTTGATGTATCAAAAAAAGCCAGTATTAACAGATGCATCATTTCCTTGCATGGAAGGAGCACCCAATAATGTTCTTTATTATCTGCCTTTCACCCAGGAAGTAAAAAATCAGAAGCAGAAATTATCACCAGATTTAAGAACAGAGTCAAAGTGTACCACATCTCTGATCTGTTCTCTCATCCACTGCTATTGCCATGACAGAGACCAGAGACACCCAGCTGTTGTCTAGCTTCCTTCTGCCCTATTTCTTGGTACACATTTTGGGTTTGCAGTCTTATTTGTTATGAAGTCATTTTGGGTTTGCAATCTTATTTGTTACGAAGCCATTATTGACCATTTTACCTCAGTTTGACACCATTCGAGAAAGGCTGAGTTTGCACTTACACTGAAGTGGGATGTATGTATGGGTTCCTGGTTGGAGGAGAAAAATGAAAAGAGAGATAAGCAAATGTGGCTCTGTGCGTTTGTTTCAACAGATTTCCTGATGGGAAATGCTACCAGAAGTTAGGTATGGGTTTTGTTTAAAGTCCCTGTAAACACTTCCAGTCAACTGTATGAAACTAATAAAAATCTCAGATTTACCCTTTGTATTTCAGACCACAAAGCAATGCAATGAGGTTTGTTTTTTCCCTGGAAAATGAAGAATCACTTTAAGATTCTTCTTTAAAGCATAAATGTAATGTGATGCATAGGCATGGATCTATCGGATAAGACTACAAACCAAAGGAAGGGCAAAAGACAGGATTACCTTCCTTTTGAAACTGCTCAGTTCCACAACGAAACTGCAGGTACCAGGTAACAGGAGTTCAGTGAGCGACATTTGGATTGGGGAACAACTAAACATTATTTGCAGGTAATATAAGGCTGTGATAGTGGTTAGGGGCAATACAAATGACAACCAATGTAATTTCAAAGATTAACTGTCCCCCAGGAGAGATGTAGGGACTGGAGTAGAGAACTAGGGGGAGAATGACAACAGCCCAGAAGCCAACACATCGTATTATTTTTTCAAGTCTTTCCATTTTAAGAAATAAAGTGCATGTCTCCAGTTGTGAGGTGAGTCATTTAGTAGCTGAACATGCTCTGAACTCTTATGCAAATCACAGTGCAGCAGTGATTATGGTACAATTTATAAGTAGATTTGTGTCAGGCATAACTTGGGGAAACAATGGGGTGTGCCATTTTTTCAGGGTGTGTATTTGACTGCCACCACATATAGCTCAATATAGCTCCCTTAATGAGACTTCCTGAGGCTGACATCTCCTTTGTTTCCCTCAAAGGCAAATGCCTCCTGGGGTTCTAAGTGAAGAATGTTCACAAGGAAACCCGTATAACCATAAAAACCTTGGTCCCAAGCCCCTTCCTCCTGAATATTTGGATCACAGAACCTGATGGTAGACTATCATGCATGTCACACAGCTGAGTCATTAAATGGTGTAGGCAGTCAGTCCACCCGGATAATTAAATGGCTTACCTTTGAGCAATTCCAATAGTCCACATCCTAATTTACATGCAGAATCATTTACTCAATTCTTTTCAGGAATTAAAGTACAAGAAAGATTGTATTCGAGACTCTCTCTCACTCCCATTCCCATATTCCTTCTGTGGGATACTGGACACAGATTCCCCTCACCTTTCTATTCCAGAGAGGCTATTGATAAGTATAATCACAACACAAGCAAATGGTTTTAAATAATATATTTGGCTGGAATGAGTTAGGCTTTTCTTGCTTCCTAATTCAGTTTGACCATGATTAAACCTATTATCAATTTCCATTTCCTACTATACAAGCCCAGGTAGGAAGGAAAAGTGCTTAAGGGATTTAAAACTAACCTTAAATTATCTATACTCCAAAATTCAATGGTGCATTATTCTTAGTATCTAAGAAAATTAAGAAAAACAACAACAAACTTAGTTTTTAGTAGCACTTCTGGAAAGCATACCTGAATGCTGACTTATCCTGTATATCCTAAAATACAGTAAATGTATTTGGACTATTTAGTTTTAAATATCCTAAATATTTCTGCCTATGAAATACTTAACTGCTTTTTCTTCCAATTGAGCTTCCTTGTGATTTCTCATTGCAGTCTGACTAGCATCTTCCCAAAGTGGAATTTTAAACTGTAGCTTTGGCTGTTTGAGAGAGATGTGAGTAAAGAAAAAGAGTTGGAAAGTTCTACTGTCTTAAAATCATTGAAAGTACTATACATAGTAACAGCTATAAAAATAATGCTAATAGGACCATAATAACTTCAAATAAGTTTTTAATATCTGCATTTGTAGAAAATATCACGTATTTTTCAAATGTTCCCCAAAATAATTCCTTACCCGCCTTAAAATCACACATTTTAGTAAAATCATTACTTGAAATTTAAAACATTTTACTCCTTAGGCTTATAAATAAAGAGTAGTGATTGAGGTCAATGTTTTGCTTTCAAAATCATTTCTGGAAGGAATTGATCCTTAATTCCAAAGTCTATGTCATGAAAGAGTAAATGAGATGAGAGTTGGTTAGACACACCCAGGCAGTTTAATGGGTAATGAGAACCACTTTCAACACTTACCATCTTACCTGTAGATAAGGAAGCATTGATGCCTGGGATTTTAGGAATTCAGAAAGGTCTGATTACTCAAAATTATCCTTTCCTTCCATTTGCAAAATTACTTAAAATTCTACCAATGGAACTTTATTCCTTCTTTCTCGTTTTTTTTTTTTTTAATCCTCACTGGAGGATATTTTTTTCCATTGAAAAAGAGTGGAAGAAAGGGAGGGGGAGAGAGAGAGAAACATCAATTTTAAACCAATGTGAGAGAGATACATCAATTGGTTGCCTCCTGCATGCACCCAAACCAGGGCGGGGAGTGAAGCTGCAACCTAGGTACCTACTCTTGACCGGAAATGAAGTCTAAGACTCTTCAGTTTGAAGGCTAACACCCTACCACTGAGCAACACTGGCCAGGGCTGGAAATTTATTCTTTGAGGAAGAACTCAAAAAATTTATTCTTTGCCTCCACTCCCATTAACCTTTTAAAAAGTAAACATTCTTAAGACAGATAACCATTAAACTAGTTCATTCCAAGGCAGGGTCACAGTGAGTCAAATCTAGCACACTATCTGTTTTCATAGATCCAGAAGAGAAGAAGCATTTTTACATTTTTATTTGGCTTAAAAACATCAAAGAATGCTATTTTATGACATGTGAAAATTACATATAGTTCAAATTTCATTTTCCATAAATAAAATTTATTGGAAAGTAGCATATTCATCTCCCTCTAAATGGTCTATGGTTGCTTTGACTCTATAATGGCAGAGTTGAGTGGTTGTGAGATGGCACATAACCTGTGAAATGGAAAATATTTTGCCTTTTACAGGAAATACGACGACTCTCTGTTCTAAGGTGTTGGTATTCCCTAGGAACTATGACCTGCCTCACAGAGGTCACCCTGCGGCAAACCTATACAATTCTGAAAGGAGAGGATAAGGTGAAATACACTTACTGGGGGTAAGAAAAGAGAAAGGAAGAAACATATCCCCAGAATATAAACCATTCCTCGAACCATATAAGTTTCTTCCTTTTCTCCATCACTTTTTCTTTCATTCCAATATCCTTCCTTCCCTCCTTTCTTGCTCCCTTTCTCCCTCCCTCTCTATCCATTCATCTATCCATAATCTATCCATTCATCTATGCACATACTACTTTGGAGACTGGGTACATAGTTATCAACAAGGAAGATATGGTCTCTGCCATCACAGAGCTTACACTGCAAAAGAGAAGACAAAGACATAAATAAAGAAGATACTCAGCAACTATGATGGGAGTGGGAATAGAAGTTCACCTTACAGGTGGGTCAGGTTAGGTTCCCACAGAAAGATGGCATTTGAGCTGAAATAAATGATGAGCCATATTTTAAAAACTTAAGGGAGGAGGATGAGAGAGAGAGAGGGAGTGCACATGCAAAGTTTCTGGGACACAAAAGGGATTGTTTAATTTCAGGAACAAAAGGGATATTGGTATGTGTATTGTGGCTGTGAATAACCAGCATCGTAAAAAGCAACATTATTTATTAAAAGCTTATTATTTGCCAAATTTGTATCGGGTACTTTCACATATGTTCTCATTTAATCCTCACAAAAACTTTCATTAGGTAACATCAAATTTTATTCATTTAAAGTCAAAGAAAAACAGACTTAAAGATATTAAACGTATTGCATTCCACACTGTGATTTAAGGTTGGAGCTTAGACCATAATCCAGGTCCACCTGACTCCTTTGAGTCTATACTAACTCTCAAAAACAAATCAAAGGTCACATTTAAATATATATATTGAAAAGCTCTGCAAAATGAAGCTAATGGAAATACCATATAATAACAGTGCAGTTTTATGAACAAACAGACAATAAATGCACTTTTATGACCATTGGGACTATGCTGTGTGTGTGGAGGAGGTTAGGGGACACCCTGGGAAACTGGAGCCTCCTTCTCAAAATTGCACATGCCAGCACAGCATTCCAGAACCTTACTCTAAACAGATGTTGGGGGTCAGTGTAACAACATACCATAAAATTTAATGTTCAAATGAAAACCATTATTGGTACACATTTTATATTCATTTACTATACTGTAAAAGGGATTATATGTTTGCCATATGCCTTTCTTAAGGGAGCTGCAATTGCCATTGGATCTGCCTCTGGATCTGCCATTAGGCCAGCTGAAGCACAAGGCCAATACTGCTGGGGAGCTACCAGAAGGACAAAGGCAGCAAAGGCAGCCAAGGCCTCCCCCTAATTAGCTGTGCTGTTGTGCAGGTGGATGCTATCCCTATTGTTCTGCTTTCCCAACTCTTTCAGGTCTGGGCTACAGGAGCTTAGATTCACTGCTGGGCTCAGAAAGGGCCTCTCCCCCCACACCTGTTTCATTCGTGACAAATGTGTTCTTTGCGAACAGCGAAATGAAAACTTGGGATTTCAATTACAACCAGAACGTGGTAAAGACACGGAATCTCTTGTAGGTAATATTTTTCTATTTCATTTCATGCGCAAATCCAGAAATATTGTTAGCAGACATTAAATGTTATATATTAGTGTGCTAATAAGCCTCCACACTTCCAAACATTAAACTTCGAACAAATTAAATTTCGAGTAGTGAGCAGAATGCGGATGCTCAGGGAAAGGAATGCACTTCAGAATCAATTTTTCAAAACCAAAATAATCACTGATTATGATTAAAAGACAAAGACACAACAGGAGATGCTTATTAGTCATTCTTTCAGTTCATTTTAGTTTTATCACTTTTTGCACAATTTAAAATTTATGCAAACATTTCCAGTGTTGCCTTTAATTTTTGCCAGAATATTTTGAACCTGGTTGGAAACTGAAATTGAAGAAGCCCGAGGAGGGCTTTAATAACAACTTTCTTCAGTCTGTTTATTTAAAACATGATGAATAAGCAAAAAGAAAAGGTGCAGAATGAAAAAAGAAAAATGATCCCCTTTCCTTCCTAGAAGTGCCTGAGATTACTGGATGGTTCCTAATCTTACACCAGGAATTAAAATCTTCCCCACATGCCAATGGCCAAAAATATGTATTTATATGACAGTGTTCCCAGTTGTCATGTGTATGTAAGCGTGGAGCCTAAGGGATTATAAGTAGTTTTAGAGTTACAGAAAGGCAATGAGAAGTTTCACTAATTTTAAGTCCTCCATGTTGCCTTATTTAAAGCACTTTCTTAAAATTATTTAGTTTCTTATATCTCTTTTTTGAAAAGGTAGGGGGTCAGTTAGTATTTTGCCACACTAAATGCATAATATGTTTGCTAACAAATTATTCTTGGCAGGTGGGGAGGAGAGGAAGAAATTAAAAGAAAGGCCAGGAACCTAAACAAATTAAGTGCAGAAATTCAGTTCTCTGTAAGCTCATGAGGCATCAAGTCCAGTGGTATGGAAACCAGGCAGATTCTAATACAAATCCTAGCCAGGCCACTTACTGGCTGCACAGCTGTAAGGCTCAGTAGCTTCTCTATTTGCATAATGGGAATAACAGTATCTACTGATAGAATTGTCATAAGGAATACATGACATATATTTAGGACTTCCAGCACAGTGCAAGACACAAAAGAATTGCTCAATAGTTATTAATATTATGCACTAACAAGTCAGAGGGTGTTTATTTTCTTCTGCTTTGACTCACAGACTATCACCCTTTGGGGTGGATTTAGTGTAACCCTGACAGGAATTAAGGAGTACTGAGTAAGAATTTGTTAATATATTGAGTGAAACATAATCTCAGTGAGTTTTGAAGACTCCATCTTGGGGAAATCCTCTGAGCATTTCTTTATGTTCTGGAAAATCGGCCACAGACTGGGCTGGTGATAGCTCTAGAATGAGAACTATGCTTTCTTTCAACAATGTCCTATTAATGCTTCAAATGTCAAGGTTTGTCTCAGGAGTCCATGGAAAACATTTCAACCAGAAGCATATTGTTGATGAGCATTTGTTTCCAAATTTGTTGCATACTACTGTTTCATCACTTCAAAAATTGCTTTTCACAACTGTCAATGTTATCAGGAGATAGAAGAGGAAAGGTAGAACACAGTGTTATAACCAAATGTTTGTATCCCCCCAGAATTCATAGCTTGAAATCCTAACTTCTGATGTGATATCAGAAGGTAGGTGATTAGGTCTTGAGGATGGACCCCTCATAAAAGAGACTCAGAGTCCTCTTTGCTCTCTGCCATGTGAGGACAAGGCAAGGTGATACCTATCTATGAATCAGAAGCGTGGCCCTTACCACCTACTAAATCTACCTCTGTAAACACTGAATAGAGACACTGCATCTGCCTTGACCTGGGACTTCTCAACCTCTGGAACTGTGAGAAATAACTGTTTCTAGTTTAAGCTACCAGTCTAAAGTGTGTGTTTTTTGTTTGTTTGTTATAGCTACCTGAAGGAACTCAGACTCACAGTTTTCTGTACAAAGTTTAAGGCCTATCTGGGAAGGTGACATGTGAAGAACAAGAAGAAACATATTATGAACAGTCTAGAAGTAATCAATCTGCAACCCAACTGAAATTGCTCACAGTTGACTGTGGAGACATGGCCCAACTCTCAGACAAGCTCAACACTGTAAGACATCATAATGAGCTTAGATTATTGTCATTTGTCACAAGAACATGCAAGCTGTTCTTTCTAGCAGCCCAGTGCCAGGGTGCCCAGAACTCGGATTCCACAAAGGCACTGAGATGCACTTTATGGAAATGTTGCTTTTCATGAAGCCAACTGCAAAGGGGATGTATATGGAGACAGATAAAATAATTTCCCACCTTATGGGAACAATTCACAAAATCTGTAACACAAATTTGATTCATTTTGCACTACCAAATTTTTTAAACTTCCTGTCATGGAGCAAAATTTGGGCTTTTGTGCTCAAAGACTACACTTTGTATTTTTAAATGTTTCTAAATGGCATTTTTTTTTTTAGAGGCTTTTTAATAACCTTGACTCAAGGAGACTGCTGAATCCTGAAGAATTATGTTTTCCATCCCTCTGAATAAACAGAACCAGCCACGTTTTTATATTTTTTATCTTGAAAAGAAAATTATCTAGTCAATCAATTTCAGTACATTCAGACAGAAGAGTTTTTCCTCCCAGGGCTTTCTACTTTCCACTTTAATTCTGTCATAAATTTAGAATTAAAATTAAGTTGCAAATTTTAGGTAAAACAGGGTGATAAAATTTAATGGCCACTAACATTTCAAATGAAATCTATTTTACTGCGCTTGGTTCCCCACTCTCCTGAGGACTCTTGACATGGTAAATTGAAGTGTGCAAATCTAATCAGCTGAGACCCTGCTTGACCCTGATACAAACATCTAAAGTTTCATCTCTGTTGAGACCTCACACAGAATTTAAGTCTGGGTAAGCCTTCTCACCTTTTGACAAAATAGAGATTTTAATGAGCCATTAAGTCATCTCTCCCTGAAAGTGGCAAAGTGTTGCCCAACCCTCCCATAGCCCATAATCACCCATTTGGTTTAATTTGTGACATTGTGTAGAATCGCTTTTATCAGAAAAAGAAATAGATACATAGTGATTTGACTATGTTCCAAGGAATGCAATTTGGGGAGAATAAGAAAGTCTGCATTACATTTTGGTTTCTAGGATTGTATAAATTCTATTATAACTTCCATGAGTCATCTTAGGAAAGAACAGGATACTGAATTTATCTTTTAGTTTAACAAAGCCCTACACTGTCAATTTCAAATGATCAATTTATTTAAATTGGGACTTCTGTACAAGTATTTTAGGATCTCCCGAGCAAATCAGAATTTTGGTAGAAATTTAAGAACTGCTTTAACCAATCCTTCCATTCTTCTGGAGGCCGGGTGTTAGAACACAGCACCCCTTTCACCCTCACTTTCCCTTCACTCTTACTCAAAGACTCTTAGCTGTCCCATCTTTGCATTTCTTCCCACAATCTCTATAATCTCCAAACCACTGTGCGGTTTGAAAGTACAGGTTATGGTCATTCCAGTCAGGCAGATATGATTGACAGCAAAACCATGGAAATTACCCATTTGGTCTGTCACTGGTCCAATTTATCACATGGTTGGTTACCAAGAGGATGTGCCATCCGCTGGGACTATTTAGATGTTAATGCCCTATGCTGTCAGGCTCTGCCAGGACAATTTCTTTGCCCATGTCAGTTTTTTGTCTTTGGTGGTTTTTCTTGCCCAGTTAATCTCCACAGATGTGTCTGCCAACTTTCCACTAGAATTCTTTTCCATATTATAATGCCCCTATATTAATATTTATTAGACTTGTTCCAAGAGAACTGAGAAATTCGGGTTCTACTTTTTTCTTAAAAACACCACACTGCCATATGCTGGCAACTCCATAAGTAGCTGGTGTGACATGATGGCTGAGAAAAAGGTTATCTTCTCCCTCCTGCTCTCCCAAATGTTTTTGCCTTAGCACTGCTTGGGCGACAGAAAGAAATTAAACTCCTGCTCCTCCACTCCCAAAACATTTGCCCAAAATAATGAAATCCTTCTAATGGGAGGTTCCAGTCTATTTCTAAAGCTATCTGGGAGAGAAATTAAACAGAATTATAAGTCATCTGAAAAACAACATGTCTATAAGCCATTTAATATTCTTCATGTACATAGTTTCTGGAATGTCTTAGGGAAACATACATTACTTTTTAAAAAACCATAACATTATTTTTTAATATAAAAAAAGAATTTAATTCATTTCTAGTGAAAATACTGATACTGAATATTCGTGTCATTTAGATGATAGATTCTACAGCTAAAATGTTTCCTTGTTCCTCTTGAAATAAGTGATTGATACTCATATGTAGCCCATATAATCAATTTTATTATTGCCACATTGTGACTTTTTCACTACATTTGAAAAATATATAACAATTCCTTTGGCATAATCTGATTCAAATCTGAATTTAAAATCAGGGCTGCCCATGAAAAAGGGCAAGGGTAAGACAGAGGAAAAAGGTAAAAGAGAGAAAGGGGCAGGGGCATTTACAGCACTCTCCCCAGTAGGTAGCACCATGTCTGGCACACAGTAGGTGTAAATAAATAGTCAGTGTGGGGAATCAGAATCAATGGAGGCCCTGCCAGGCGCCAAGGTTTATCTACTTCTTATTTAAGCTAATCCTCTGCCTTGGAGTCAGTATCATTACTGTTGCCAATATATAGGTATGGGCGTTGCTTGTAGTAAAAGAGGAAAATGAATAAGGAAAAGCACATCCATAATCATCTAGTTTTCTCTCATTTAAAATAAAATGAAGAGTGAGATGACTGTAAGTGTACATGGGAGAAGGACCATATGCATTTTCCAGGTATCTACTTTGTTTAGGAACTGTCTTAAGTAGCACTTTAAAGCTTTTCCTCACTAGTCATGATATGCATTTCATGTGATTTGCATTCTGAGAATCACAAGACAACACTAGGAAAGTCAGGAAATCAATGAGAGGTAGTTTGGTAATTTAAAAATGAAAACAAAAGCAACAGCAGCACCTACCACTAACAGTCATCTCTGGTAAAATGTCAGTCACTGAATACTTTTCAATTAAATTGAGGAAAAATGGGTTGCCATTTACGTCTATTTAAAATATGTCAGCTGATCCCTAGGGGATTAAAGAAGGGATTTGCTTGTTCAAAGTACCTCAAACCCATATGCAAATGATACTCATACAGCACCACACATTTACAGTCAAAAACAATACTTTGTTTTTAGGAAGAGCAGTGCCCACAGTGTAACCAACTGTAAATGTCACACAGCACACACACAAAAACCACAGCCAGACAATGCTAAGCTCCAGCAAAGGATTTTGGGAATTACCAGCTGTCTTGTAAAAATGACTGTGAAGTATGTTTGATTCCATTGTTTGTCATTCTCTGAAGATTGAAAACACTTTCTGTGCTACCCCTTCCTCCATCACCATTTTACCCTCCTTTTCTACTGACCTCTAGCATTCACCGTTGACCTTTCTTTGCAATGCTACATTCAGAGAGGAAGGTAGAAGAGAGCAGGACAAAGAGAAGGAGGGAGTGAAATGTGAGTGTGTGTGTGTGTGTGTGTGCACGCATGCATGTGTGGGTCGGGGGGAAGAATTTGAAAGTTACCCCCCAATTTTTTAAACAAAAATGAACTCTGAGACGGAGATGGTTGTTTTCTAATAAGTTGTTCTCTCTTTTTCAAGAGAGCCAGGAATAGGTGCCATATACATAAAACCCTGGCATGGTGGCATTTACTTATTTATTTATTCAACAAAAATTTACTGAGTACCTACTAAGTGAGGCACTGAGCTACATAATGGACATTTGGGAAAATAAAAGACATGAGAGTTGCTTCATAGGCATGATAGGAAATTACAATTCATCATAGGGTAAACTTTTATTTTAAAACCTAGACTCCTTAGCCAAATGAATTCAGGGATTTAACAGAAATTTATTCCATTTTATTAATTATTCTCCTCTTAAAATATTCTTGGCTAAGCTTCTAGGCACCATGCTTTCCTGACATTATTTTCTTTATATTTTAGACTTCTCTGCAGGAGTTTCATCCTCAGCCTGTTATTTATGTGTTGGTGATCCTGAAAGTTCCGGCTTAAGTTTTCATCGCTATTCTGCATATTTCCCTGGGAGTCCTCATTGCTCCTAAACTTGTAGTATCATCTGTATGATATGAAAACCAGATCTGATGACACCAAATTCTGCATGTCCAGTTCAAACTCTTCTGAGGTCATATGTGAAACCCTCTTGATATTGCCATCTGATGTTTCAAAGCACTCAAACTCAAAATATCATAAATTGAACTAATCAACTTCTCTTTATCTCATTGCACAAAGTCATCAATAAAGTTCCCCAATCAAAAAACCTGAGTTATTCTTAACTTCTTTCTTTTTACTTCCTAACAACCAATATCAAAGTGCTATAGGTTTTTGTATTATAAAATACATTAAGAATGCACGCCCTCGTCTTCATGCTCTCTGCTACTACCCAATACAGGCAACCATTGTTCTTTGCCAACATTCTCATGAATATATGCTTAATTGGTCTTCCTGATTTCTATCTTGCTTGCCCCCAATGCTTTTTAGCCAGTTATGTAGTAAACATGCAAATTTGATAATATTGTTCTCTTTACTGTTTTTCCACACACTAAAGATAAAATCCTAACTTCTTTAGGGATCCCTTAAACCTCTATTTACCTTACAGATACCCATTTTGCCTCTGCTCTCTGTCACTACTTTCCATCACACACAACTTCTTTCAGTTCCTTAAATATGACACCGATGCTCTCTTTACCTCAGGCCTTCCCATATCCTTCACATTTCCTAAACATTTTTTATCTTCACTCCAAACTTGCCAATGCTAACTCCTGGTTATCATTTAAATATTGACTTCCTTTGGGAAGCCAACTTGGATTGCCACTCCATCCCAGCTCCTCCTTTTCACCTTTGACCCCCTACACTTGGAACTGTAGGTTACACCCTACCTACCTTTATCTCCACCAAACAAAGACAGATGTTCTTGCTATATGCTCCCACAGTGAGTTATCTCCGCTAGTAGCATTTTAAAATATCTTCTACCTTCTATAATAAAAGAGAAACATGCAAATGTGACCGTTACCACCAGCCAATCAGAGCAGCTGTATGCAAATTAACCCAGCCAAGATGGAGGCCAACAGCCACAGAACTAGAGCAAACCAAAGGGTTCTGTTGCAACTGCCTGCCTATGCTGGCAGTTGGAAGTGGCACCAGGGCACCAGGGCACCAGGAAGTGGGAAAGCAAGGTGGCGGGCCAGGGAG